>PVKV010019123.1:0-43050 GCA_004027835.1 Alouatta palliata
CCCGAGGCCCTGTACCCTCAGAACCCAAGGCAGCAGAACTCCTTCTCCCAGGGCTCGCCGGAGGCCCTGCACCCTCAGCCCAAGGCAGCAGAACTCCTTCTCCCAGGGCTCACCTGAGGCCCTGCACCCTCAGCCCAAGGCAGCAGAACTCCTTCTCCCAGGGCTCACCTGAGGCCCTGCACCCTCAGCCCAAGGCAGCAGAACTCCTTCTCCCAGAGCTCGCCCAAGACCCTGTACCCTCAGAACCCAAGGCAGCAGAACTCCTTCTCCCAGGGCTCGCCCGAGGCCCTGCACCCTCAGCCCAAGGCAGCAGAACTCCTTCTCCCAGGGCTTGCCCGAGGCCCTGCACCCTCAGAGCTGAGGGCTGCCTGAAGATTCTTGATCTGCTTTGGGGCATCTTCCCTGAGCAAGCCAGAGAGAACTGAGTTTATCCAACCTATGCACATCAAAAGTAGGGGAATCTCAAATTTATTTTTTAATTGATTAACTGACACGTTGTTATTTGTACATATTTATGGGCTCTAATTTGATGTTGCAATGCATACATATGTTGTATAAGGATTAAATCAGAGAATTTAGCATGTCCATCACTTCACGAATTTGTCATTTCTTGGTGGTGAGAGCATTCAAAGCCTCCCTTTGGCTATTTGGTAATCTACAGTATGTTACTGTTAACCATCCTCACCCACTTGTGCAATAAGACATCAGAACTCCTTCCTCCCGACTGTAACTTTGTACCCATTTGCCAACCTCTCTCCGTCCTCCCCATCCCCCTCCCAGTCACACAGAGACAAGTACTGCAGGATCTCACTTATACGTGGAATCTAAAAAAAAATTCTTAAAGTTGATATCCTAGAACCAAAGAGCAGAACAGGGTGATCACATTTCTGACCTGTTACCCTGAACACCAGTACCATTCTGTTAAAAGCACTTATTTCTAATTTATGTAGTTTAGGTTTTTAATTTTTGTTTTTGTCTTACTGTCAGTCACCACGCGCCTCCCTTTTCACGCTGAAATAGCCCCCATGGGTCGTCATTAACTGCACATTTAGATGTGCCATGTCTGCTGCGTGTGAGCCTGTTGATCTGGTATTTTAAATTCTTAAATTTCATGCCAGACACGACAGACTTGAAGGGAAGAAGTGATTACCATGGCATTCAAAGATAGAACTCTGAATGCCACCAGCAGAATGTCACCACTTGCAGTCATAGCTGAAAGCAATTGGGTAGAGCACATTTTTCTTCAGGATTTAAGAATGTAAAATATAACTGTATTTTTGATCTTTAAATCAGACCTGATGCATTCCAGACATGAAAAACGATGACAACTCTGTTTCTCAACCCCTCCAGAACGGGCTTTCGCAAGATGGAACCGAGTCTCGGGGGTCTGCTGCGGGTTCATCCTGAGACCACCACTCCACTGTCTCCCTCAGGATGAGTGGCGTGGCTTCAGAGTGGACCCACAACACGGATTAGATTGCAAAGTCAGCAGAGTGGTTTGCAGAAGGCAGGTTGCCATCATGGAGCTTCATCAGGACCAAGCTGGGGTCCAGAAATGCCCTTGTAGCAACTTGGCTACAATAGTGCGTCTAGACAGCTCTGGCTCGCAGCCCCAGGCAGGATCCCAAGTGTTGGGTGAGGCCAGTGGAAGGCCCAGCCCCACAGTGTGGGTGCCCAGAGGTGGTATCACCCATGCAGCATCTGGGACCCACAGATGCTTATTGCTACCACAATATGCTTATTGATACCAATTGATATCAATGCTTATTGATACCACAGCGTTATTGCTACTTATCTTGAATTCAGATTCCATTGGGCGTCCTGTATTTGATCTGGCAACCCTATGAGAGGCCAGGTCCCAGCCAGCAGCAGAAGCGAGGTCCAGAAAACCTTCCGAGAGCACATGTTCCACCAGGGGCAGCAAGGGCGGTGGGCTCAGAGACCAACTGCTGCAGGAGGGGAAACGTCCAAAGAGAAGGGGCCTCCTGGGCTGCCAAACATGCAACTTCCCATAAGGAGGCCAGCAGGTCCCCTTGAGGCCAGACCTTCAAGGCCAGGTCTTCTCGGGGGAAGAGCCTTGGACTCCCCCTAGAGGCCACGGTGGGCAACAGGCCTTGTGCTGGGCAAAGCATGGGTGCCCTTCACCTCCTAGGGAGAAAGAGGGGTTTGCATCACCACCCCGTAGCCCCCCGTGCCCTGCAGTGGCTGCTAAAGAGGCCTTCAAATACTCCAAGTCAGAAAGCAGCCAGGGAGGGGCCGGGCGGGCCGTTTCCACGCCGACTGGCCATGGCTTTGTGGACAGCGGTGCCATGTAGCTGGTTAATTGGTATATACTACCCCTCGTGACAAAGGCCCGCACCATAAACGCGACGGACCGGCTCACAGTGAGGCTGCAGAAAGATGGAGGCCTTCTGCTCCCCCAAAGGCTCGTAGCAGAGCCAGCGCCTGTAGCTGTGAGGGCCTTGTCACACTGCGCTGTCATCGCTATTTCCATGCTCCTGACTTTTGTTCACCACGAGGTTCCTGAAGTCAGGACTGTTCCCATCACCTCTAAGGTCTGGTACACAGTGGGTACTTGAAAACAGAACCAGCGAATGATGGAAGGCTGTGTAGATAGATAATGTCTTGAAAAATCATTAGCTAGTGTATTTTCAACTTGCTACCGTAAGTCACCCTGCAGCTTCCCACCCACCACGTCAGCAGCACTGATCACTTCCGAGAGGGCAGATACCACCTATAGAAACAAAAAATCGACTGCTCAATTTTTAGTTTCAGCCACCCTTTTCAGAGGCATAGTGGCAAAATCCTGGCTTTCCCGTGTCCAGAGCCAAACCTAGAGAGAGATCTGAGGAGAGAGCTTTGCTATACCCATGAGTATGACAGACCCAGGCTACGAGGGGAATGCCTCGCTGGCAGGGACGGTAGTGTGAGATGTCACAGGAGGAGAGAGACACGTGCAGACACAGTGGGCCTGCGGGGAGATGAGAACGTCAGGCATGCTCTGGGGAATCTGAGAACTCTGGGGCTGGTGCCAGCTCCTCTGGGTTCAGCATGACCCACAGCTAAGCAGAGCAGCGAAGGATGGTTATGAAGAGTGGAAGTCCTGGACAAGAATGAACAGTTGACAGCCACTTGCAGAACTGTCTGTCTCTTTCTAGCATCTGAAGTGTGACGATCTCAAAGGGCAGCTTTGGGCATTTTTGAGTGCCAGTGCACCACTCAAAGGGGGGTGGGAGGGGCGCCTAGCAGCCAGGGCCACAAGGCTGACGGGACCCGCATGCCAGCACCCTGTCTGTCCGCTGACACTGGTTCCGAAAGGTAAGTGCCTCACTTCCTGTGGCTGCTGCACACATTATCACCAACTGGGTGGCTTCAGACAACAGACAGGGATTCTCTCACAGTTCAGGGGTCAGAAGTCCGAAATCAAGGTGGCGGCAGGGTTGGCTCCCTCTGGGGGTTCTGCGGGGGAACCAGTTCCATGCCTCTTTCCTGGCACCTGCTGCCTGCTGGCGTCCTCCCTGGCTGTCCACGCAGCGTTCTTACCTCCGTCTCTGTTTCCATCTTCACACAGCCTTCTCTGTCTGTCTCTCAAGCCTCCCTATCCTTTTACAGAGACACCACAGGGTTTGGAATCTACTCTAGATCCAAGATGATTTCATCGTGAGACAAATACATCTTAAATAATGACATCTGCAAGGCTCTATTCCAATAAAGTCACATTTTGAGTTTCTGGGAAAACACGAGCTTTGGGGGGACACTATTCCATTTACTTCAGTGGGATTGAGGTTCAGCATGAATTGTTGGGGAAACACAAAGGCTCAATAGTAGCGAAACAGCTAATGTAATAAAATGAAACAGCACATCAAAGTAACTCTTAGATTGGCCTGCGAATATTCTTGCTATCATGTCCTATATTGTTTGCTTTCTAGCAATAACTACACTCTGAATTTTAAGTTCATTTATAGGCACTGTATCATTAGTAGTTTGTAGGTCTAATGACATTATTGTAGAGAAATCAGAGAAATTGCAAAGATCAAGTGTGGGCCTGACTCATGATAATACACGTGGATTGTAATGGTCACTCAGCTTCCATTAGCTGCCTATTCTTAAAAGCAGTGGGCGTGGAATAGGTTGAAAGGTGACATATGTGTATAGGAAAGGAAGTCAACACAGAAGCCCTCGGGTCAGGGCCTGTGCAGGAACCGCCCACAGATTGCCCCCAAAATGTCATTGACGGGGTGTGAAGTGTTCTCCCTAAGGCTGTCTTCTCTAAGCTGTAATTCAGGGTCCTGCTGCTTGAGGCTGGGAGCACTGTCACCTCAGGAGTGCCCCAGACCCCACGCCAGGATGGAGGGACAGTGTCTGACTGGAGGGAGAGGTGGATGTTACCAGCTGGCCCTGACTTCCTCCAGGGCGTGGTTTACTCTCAGGAGCAGAACCCTTCACACAAGAAGACTCAGGTCAACCTTTCTCTGTCTGTGTGTGTCTAGAACTCACTGCCGTATCCTGCTGTCCTTATCCAAATCACAGTTTTAAGTTGGTGATGGAGATGTCGACCCATAGCTGATATTGATGACTCCTTTCCCCCAGCCCTCATATATCTGCAGGTCTCGAAAACGGAGACAGAGATCAGCGCGCAAGTTACAACATTAGCCAGGGAGTGAGGTCCTGAAAGTGCGTGGAGGTGCTGAATGAATACTTTAGAAAGCTGAATATGCAGACCTTCGTTCTACGCAAGTTGAGTTCCAAGTATAATCCCCAGTGTGTCATAATTCCCCAAGCTTTTCATGTAAACAAACAGAAATTATTGACTTTGTAAAAGGTAAGCACATCCAATGCTTGGACAAGCACATACATGTGTGTGTTATGTGTGCGTATGGAAAATACAATGAATATACCAACAGAGACACACGTGTAGGTCATACAGAAAGGTGTTTTCTAAGAATGATGTCTAAAATGGTATCAAAATGGCACTGGGCCTTAAATGAAGGATAGCTTTTGAAATGTACATTTCAGTATGACTATTTTTGTTATACATGTATATGGTAACTTTACTCAGAAATTCAAGTATGAATGGAATGAATGAAAAACATATTATACAATTTTTCTCTATAAAATTAAGAGATGGTAAAGAAATAAAATACTTTAGACTATAAGGACATCTGGAAATCTTAACGTCCAGCCACCTTATTTTTCAGACAATAAATCTGAGGTCCAGCAAAAAGTACTTAGAGAATTTGTAAAAGCACTAAGTACTTAGAGAACTTGGTAGCAGCACCCATTTGTACTATATACAGCTGATTACTAGAGACTGGTGGACTCCCTTCAGCTCAACTATGAACTGAACCAAGATTCATGGATTTTACTCCAGTTCAATCATTTCCCAATGTGGCTCTTAGGAGTCAAACCGAAGCAATGGATTTCATTTAATTTTCGAGTTAACATAAATGTCTGAAGAAAAATAATTCTAAAATTATTGAAAATGCCTCCAAATTCAGGCTGTATATTCTACTAGAAGAATTAATGAAATGATTACTTTAATTAAAGGAATCTTCCTGCTTTTGAACAGCCCCTGCGTTGTACAAAGGCTCATCCTCTCAGCTGCACACCGTGATCACCTGCTTCCAGGGACCTGTTCTTGGAGATGTGGGCTTGGCAGCCGCGTGGGCAAGGCAAAGGCCACAGGTCTCTCAGTGCGCAGCCAGGCAGCTTTACAGAGGCTAGTGGCTGCTTCAGTCCGAATCATTCAATGCTGCTGCTTCTTCTGTGTTGCTTTGTGGCACCAAATAACCATGACCAAGTCCTGAGAAAGACGACTGGAGATCAGGGTGTTTTGAGACCATGTGGGCAAGGCCCAGAAGAGCCTGGCCCCGAAAGCTGACCCCATAGATCACGGGGTCAAGAGCATATGCCAGTTTGAAAGCAAGTATGCGTGTATTTCTCCTTTATTGTCGTAAACTTGCCCCAAGACAGGTATTCTATTTTATTCTGAGCTGTTTCCCTCCCTGTGGACCCCATACTTTACCAACCCCGTGAGACTCGGCGCGGAGGCAGGTGTGTGTCGTCTGCTATGTTCCTGAATGTTTGCTTTGGGTCCCTGTAGTCCCTGCATTTCCATTTACTTCACTGACGTAGTTCTCCCAGCAAGTTACACTCAGCACCCTTTACTGATGACCTGCGCTCTTCCAAGCACCCTCCTAGGCACGGGGGAGTCACAGCAGCATAAAAGCTGCCCTTGTCTCTGAGTAGGGATGAGCGTCAAGAAGGAAAAATTCCACAGTGTCAGGTGCTGTGGGACTGCGGGAGTTCAGAGAAATGTGTGCTTGCTGGTTTGGGATTCTAAAATTTAAGAAAAATTGCCTGGAGGCTCCGCTGTCAGCATCTCTGCAAATGACAAGGGACAGCCCAAGCAAGACTGAAGGACAGAAGATCCAGGTTAGTTACAGGGCGTTTAACTAGCATTCAAATCCCACTTACTGCTGGTCCTGCAGTATAGCTGGGAAGGAGGGGCTTGGTCAGTTTCCCCTCCTCCTTCTTTAATTATAATTTCTTTCTGATACATTGGATCAGTTGTTTTTGTTTGCTGCTTTTGAAAGGGGAAAATGAGGTTTTCCAGCAGGCGTGCCACAGGGCTTGGTGCCGATGAGTACTCTACAGTGCCCACTTTGTAGCAGCTCTGCAGAACTGATCAAAAACAGGGAAGGGAGGAGAGCAGATAAATTACTGCAGAGACTCAGGTTTCTCCAGAGTGGATCAGGCTGATTTCACTTGCCAAGGAGCAATGCGTCTGCAGCGTGGCGTGTTCTGTTTTCTGCGCTCTGTGCCAATTGCTTCTGCATCACGAGCCCATCCCTTCTGCCATCTTCAAAGCATTGGAGAGGGATCTATCTCAGAAGCCTCAGTATTGCCTATTGATTATCCAGTAAGATACAACTATAGGAAGAGCAAATTGGGAGAGACCTATTTGTAAAATTCATTTTCCTATACTCTAAGACAGGCATACATCAAAAGGGAAGAAAGCAATCATTGAAAGAGAAATTCCTCTCGCAAGGTCTTCCTGGTTCCTTGCAGGCCAGAAGTCAAAAAGACCTGGGCTCAAATGTTAGTGGGATTCATTGGCATCTTAGTTAAGCTTGCATTGCCTCAGATCTGGCACCTCTGAAAAGCAGAAGTTAATCCTGCTTTCCTCGAAGACTGTTTCAATAACAGAAGTTCAGGGAAAAAAAGTTCCTGGCATGTAGTAGGTATACATTTTCTCTCCTCTCTTTTTATAATTTCCAACACTTTCTAATCTCATGAGTTTGCACTTAAAGCCTGTGTCTGATAAGCCGAAATCCCACTTGAATTTGCTGCTTGCTATAAACTGGCCTTTGATAGCATTTCCTTGTGTCGTTTTACTGTCCTTGAGTGGTGACCAGCTTCTGGGGCTGGGGTGGGGATGTGTGCGTTTTCCCACAATCTCTCAAATTCTTCTGCTTCTGCCGCTATTTGAGTCTTTGGGGTAGGGCCACTCCTGAGCAGTTACAATCCCGCAAGGCTTTAAGACGTTCATCTCAGCTCGTTTCTCTTACGGCCTCCCAAGTGAAAATATAAAAGCTAGACCTCATTGTGGGTGAGATGACGTGGGCACGCTGATAACAGCAGGTGCATTTGGAAGAAAGGCCGGGGATAGTTTACCCGTGATGACAGTGAGGCCTGAAAGTGTGCGTTAGCCCTTTTATCTTTGGCGATGGAAACATAGCAAGAGTTGTCCAGGAAAACAGGGATATTCGGCAAAGCCCACTGAAAGTAGGCAGGTGGCATTGATCTAATCTTGGGGAACATAACCTGAATATAAAAGTTTAAAGAGACTCGGCAAGATCAACAGTTGCCAGTGGAGAGTTTTAGGGAAAAGCAGAAGCGTGGAGCAGTTTTGGTGACGTGGAGCCGCCCTCATCCCGACTGTACTGCTGCTTACATGACTCATAGAACTATACACCCCACACAGTCCACTGCTGCTTTAGGTGAGTTTTTAAATAATAAGAATCAAAGAGACTCAAAGATTGCAAGTCGAATGTTTGTCCACACCGTCGCTGTCACAGTCAGGCACCCTCGTTTTTGCATCTGCAGCCAGGATGAGAGATCCCTGTGGGGAGGCCACCCATGCCTCATTCAGCCCGTCAGTGTCCTCAACTTACAAAACAGTTGTCCTGGGCAAACTGGGATTCGTCAGTCTTTAGTTCACACAGGCTCGTCTTTTCCAGTCCTAGGAAGCACAGCTCCTGCCCAAATGAGGTCTGGATCCAAGCCTGCACCCGAGACAGCCGAGAACATTTGGTGATTCATATGTTCGCAGGCACATGGTGGATTTCGTGTAAGGACTTCTCTGTGAATCAGTAATCTGAGCACACAGTGAATCACATTACAAGGAGTTTCCATTGCTAAAATGAAAGCCTGGAGGGAGGGATTTCTTTTTCTTTCTCATTTTCTTTTTTTAGCTATAAAAAGACCCTAAAGGCTGTTTTCATTAATCACTGCAATATTTATGCTTGCTGGCTTCCAGTATATCAGCTTGTTCCTAAATGGCTCCTACACATGTCCTTATAAGTAAGGCTTGTTGCTGTCTACCAGATGAAACCCATACTCTTTGCTTTGTGGAATTCTGAAAATTTTGTTTAAGGAAATAAAAATGTTACTCTAAGCTCCATAAGGATGAAGAAAAAAGAAGAAATAATTTCAGAATTTGGCTTATATCTGTTTTCCAAAAGCAAAAAATTTAACATTGATTCTGTTCTAGTAACCAGTTGGTAATCGATATATATCACAATGAGGAAGGAGCTTTCTCTTTTTTTTTCTTTTGACGGAAATTTTCAGACACGTATAAAAGCAGAGAACACAGAACAACGACCCAGCACCTGGGAATGCAGCCCGTGGCTCCCACAGCCACTTTTTCACTCTGAATTTCTTCTGTCAATGAATTCATTTAGTTTTGCCATTTTCTCCATTTCCCACCACTTTTTCTGTGCAAAGGGGTGGTGTTTTTTAAGGCAAACTCCATTTTACTTCACCTGCAAATATCTGAGTATCTCTACAGGATGATGTGCTCTTTGTTTATATAACATAAGCACAGCACCATCATGGACAAAAGTAACAATAATTCCTTAGCGTCATTGTCTAATATCCAGACAGTGCACAGACTTTCTTGATTGTTTCCGAAAAAGGCCTTCTGGCAATTGGCTGGTGTGAACCAGGATGCAGGCGGGGGCCACCGCACGTGTGGGGACTGAGAGGTCTCCTGGGTCTCTTTCCTTCCTAGTCTCCCACTCCCTTTCTCTGCCAAGTTATTTGCTGAAGAAATTGTACAGGTGGTCCTGAGACTTTTACATTTTTGATTTCACTCTGCTTTTTCCTTGTTTTGTTAAACATGCTCCCCCCTGCACTCTGCATGTTCTGAAACTCATGGGCAGACAGAGAGTCTTAACTCGATGACAGTTCAGGTTTGGGGTGGGCATACCCGATAAGCGGTGTGGGCACTTCCCGTTGCTGCCCGGCAGGAAAGACGCACATGTCCCAGGTCACTAACATGAAGCACAGGGGTTGAGGGCTGGCTTCCCACGTTGTAGATCTCCACTCAGCCTTTCCCCAATGGCTTTCTCCATGCAGCCTGCTTCATTTCATTATTCTACTACAGGTGGGAAGATGTCATTTGAAAAATAGATATAGATCGTTCTTCCTACTTTTATCAGCTGTCTTTTTAATTTTTTTGAGACAGAATCTCTCTCTGTTTCCCAGGCTGGAGTGCAGTGGCATGATCTTGGCTCACTGCAACCTCCGCCTACTGGGTTCAAGCGATTCTCCTGCCTCAGCCACCTGAGTAGCTGGGATTACAGGTGCACTCCACCACACTTGACTAATTTTTGTATTTTCAGTAGAGACGAGGTTTCACCATGTTGGCCAGGCTGGTCTCAAACTCCTGACCTCAATCGATCCACCCACCAAGGCCTCCCAAAGTGCTGGGATTACAGGTGTGAGCCATCATGCCTGCCTGCTGTCATTCTTCTACAAAGAATAATTTTCTCTCACCAAATATAGTTTATTTGTGAAAGCCTTTATTTTCTCTTACAATTTATTAATTTTCAGAAATAATGAGTTCATGCCCTAGCAACCTCAGGGTGACCAAAGAATTTAAAAGTACCATTATTTATCCGTGGGTTTTATTGTATTTGATATAATTTGATTAATTACTGTCATCTATCTTCTTTGTATTATTAGTGGGGAATTTTTTTGTTTTGCTTCATTTTATTTTGATTTTCTTTATTTAAAAAATTATGATTTCAAACATAAGTCAAGGGAAAATTATAATGGACCCATAGTCTTATCATCCCACTCTGCCAATTTTTTGTATTTTTAGTAGAGATGGGGTTTCACCATGTTGACCAGGATGGTCTCGATCTCCTAACCTTGTGATCCACCCGCCTAAGCCTCCCAAAGTGCTGGGATTACAGGCATGAGGTTTCCGCACGTGGCCTAAAACAAGTATGCCTGACATGGGCTAGGAGAGTAGATCTCAAATGTCCTTACTCGCCCCCCTCACACACACAGTAACTATGTGAGGTGACAGACATGTTAATGTGTCTGTGATCATTTCACAATGCATACATGTATCAGAATATCAAGTTGTATACCTTAATTATATATAATATTTACTTGTCAATCATACCTCAATAAAGTTGAGAAAAATGTAAGAGATTTCACCACGCCAAGACTTTGGTAAGAATATTGGGATATGTGGGAACCAGAACTCTTGTGTACTGCCAGCTTGCTAGGTGAACAGGAAGTGCATTGCTCAAAGGCCAAATAGGTTTTCGGGCTCTTAGTTTACTTTTCAATATACATTACTTCCTTAATTTAATTTTCTTTGGAAAATAGTCTGATGATGTCTTAAAATATTAAATTTTAAATTAAAAATTCTTTTTATATCTTAAAATGTTAAATACCTACCATCTCTCTCTCAGAAATTCCACTCTAGATATGGAGAAATGGAAGAATATGGGTTGGAAAAACTAAGATAAAACTATTCATAGCAGCTTTAAAGTCTCAAACTGGAAACAACCCAAATAGCTATGAACAGATAAAAAGATAAACAAAATGGAATATATCCACACAATGGAATATTACTCAGCAATGATAAAAACGAACTCTTGGTATGTTACAACATGGATGACCCTTAGAATAGCTATTCTCAAAACTGGCTCAATAGTCCCATAGACAGTTTTGGATAAACTTAGAAATTGACCCTTCTGCTGTTAAAACTTGAAATTTGTATTAGTTTTATCTGAGTTCCTTCCTCGGAAAAGGACCTTCAGGCCTCTCAAAACAACTGAAACTCATCAGATCACCACACCATACTCCTTGCTCTCCTGAGTTCCTGTTTACTTACACATTGTTACTTTTGTTCCCTGCTAGACAGACCCATAGTTTTAGTCAGTCAGGCAGATGGATTTGAGACTGAGCTCCTGTCTCCTCAGCTGCAGAGCCTAATTACAGCCTTCTTCCTTGGCAATACTTGTCATCTCAGTGATTTGCTTTCTATGTGGTGAGCAACAGGACTTGGACCAAACCCCTGGTGTTTTGGTAACAATTTTGGTTTCCTGACCAGAAACGCATTGCTCCTGGCTCAGCTGCTGTGGGCCAGGAGTCTTGGGAGCCCTCTATATTAGTCTGTTCTCACAGTGCTATGAAGAAATACCTGAGACTGGGTAATTTTTATGGGAAAGAGGTTTAATTGACTCACGGTTCCACATGGCTGGGAGGCCTCAGGAAACTTACAATGATGGTGGAAGAGGAAGCAAACATGTTCTTCACATAGTGGCAGGAGAAAGAGGTGTGGAGCAAAGGAGGCAAAAGCTCTTTACAAAACTATCAGATCTCCTGATAATTCACTCACTATCATGAGAACAGCATGGTCTGTGTAAGAGAGATGCAGGGATTTTTTTTTTTCTGTTTCTCTGTGTGTTTATCTTCATGCACATACAGAGAAGATAGAAGGTTGGAAAAGTTTAGATAATAAAATATTCCTTAAAACCTGACAGAGAATTGGAGGAATTTGGCTAATTAACATTTTCATATTTAAAGCTTTTAGTCCTGATTCAAGTAAAACAAGAAATATTGTAAAGAAATACATTGTTGGGCTGGGCGCAGTGGCTCACGCCTGTAATCCCAGTACTTTGGGAGGCTGAGGCAGGCAGATCACGAGGTCAAGAGATCGAGACCATCCTGGCCAACATGGTGAAACCCTGTCTCTACTAAAAAAAATACAAAGATTAGCTGGGCGTGGTGGCGCGTGCCTGTAGTCCCAGCTACTCAGGAGGCTGAGGCAGGAGAATTGCTTGAACCCGGGAGGCGGAGGTTGCAGTGAGCCGTGATCGCATCACTGCACTCCAGCCTGGTGACAGAGTGAGACTACATCTCAAAATAAGACATTTAAATCCATTTGCCTCAGTTTCTTCTTTTACAAAAAGTATGTAAGTAACTCTCATTCTGCTTATCATTTCTGATCAAATGGAATAACAGTTCAACATGTTTGATAAAGAGTAAAGAATGACAGGCCTTGGTTTTTTTCTTATTACTTAACTCATAAATTTTTGGGAGTTATATTATTAACTATCAAGAAGTAGGTATAAATCCTAACATTGTAAAAATAAGTTAATGCATTTATTCTAGAACTACAGTGATTTCAATCATCCAGTTATTGTTTATTGAATATAGTGTGTTCCATACTCTACATTTTGTTTGTTTGCTTATAACTAATCACATACACTTTATTTTTCCTCCTTTTACCTTTTTCTAGCGGCACAGTGCTTCCCTACATGGTTCTAGCCATCATCAGCCAAGTGTCTTAAAACAGAAGCCAGTTTCAGCACTTTCATCCTTTCCCCTGAAGTGTCAGGCAGAGAATTCACTGAATCTTTGTTTCGGCCCTCGGCAGCATGCCACCAGCAGTTATGAATATGCAACTAAATCTTTGCAAGGCTGCAATAAAAAAACCACTCAAAGTCTTACACAGTACATTCAGTACCTTTCTATTATAAATGGAATAATACAATTTAAGAGGAAAAACAACGCAATTATGCAATGTGATGGAAGCACATAGAAGCATGTGTCTCAGAATGAACTTATGTTTCAGAGGAATGCACATATCAATGACACTTTTTTTTACATGACACTTATTAAAAGTTATTAAAATCTTAAAAGCATTATTTTATAATTAAGGAAATTAAGTACATTTTTTTTTTGTCCATTGGATAATCACAATGGAAAGAAAGAAAATGGACCAAAAAGGAAAATAAGAGTTTTAAATCACGGAGGAACAGTACAAAGCTTGAAGACTCCAGGACCCTCCAGCATGAAGACTGTAAATGCTTGTGTGCTTAGGGTGGGCACAGCTGCTTAAGATGGCAAGCCTTGCAAAGCTGTAAACCTGCCCCTCCATGCCTCCTTGTCCCAGATGAGACTCTCCACACACAACCCACAAGGAGAGAGATTTGTTTAAACCTTACCCACGTTGTCACAAATACAGTCTTATTGTAGACCTGGTGGTATAAAACTCACCTCAAGGGAGCTTGGTGCAAATTCTAATCCTGTGCAATGCATCAGCTCCACAAAGTAACCCAATTTTCCCATGAGTCAGATCAGTAGACAACATTTTCACTGTAAATCAGCCATCAGGATTTTCTGTTTTTCAGCTTTTCCTGCCCCTGTTCTTCAGACCACTCCCATCCATGCCTTCTCTTCTCAGGGAAGTTTAATACAGGCATTTCAAACAGAAGGCCTCTGTATAGGGACTGTGGTCAGCAGAATAACACTCCCTGCCACAGACACCCAAACCCAAAGCCCAGAACCTGAGACTATGCTACCTCACCTGGCAGAAGACACATTGCAAAGTGATTAAGTTAAGAATTTTGAGATGAGGAGCTTACCCTGGGAGACCCAGTCTAACCACATGAGTTCCAAAAAGGACTTTTTTTCTGACTGGTCAGAGACATGTCACAATGGAAGAAGGGTCAGAAAGAGGAGATGCTGATGGCTTTGTAGAGAAAAGCAAGAGGCCAGGGCCAAGGAACAAGGGCCTCAGGGATCTGGAAAAGGCAGATAAACAGAGTCCTTGCCTTGATGTTAACGGAGACCTTGATTTTAGCCCAGTGAGATCATAGTCAGCGTCTGACATATGAATTATAATAAATAATACATAGATAACAAATTTGTGCTCTTTTAAGGCCACTCCAGCTAGTCTAGTAGTTAAGATTCTGTGCTTTTTTTTTTCCCCACCGTGCCCTGGAGATGTAAGTCCTTTAACTCAGTAGGAAAAAAAAAGAGAGAGAGAGAGAAATAAACTTTTGTTGCTTGAAGTCACTAAGTTTATAGTAATTTCTTATGGCAATAAAAGGAAATGAATATGGAAGTTTTCAGAGTCATAGTGTTCAAGAACCAACAGTAAACAGGAAACAAGGAAAATACAGTCTGCTTTCTAAAATTCTGAAATTATTTCGTGTGTGTGTGTGTGTGTGTGTGTGTGTGTGAATATTATACCGGCAGTAAATGGAATGGTTTACACCTTTACTTGTCAAAAAGTTGGCAGTCCAATTCTAATGCCATATTCCTCAGGTGTTTAATTAGTTATGTATTTTAGAAGTCTGTCACCATTGGTATCATTTAGTCTAAAAGACCTGGTATTATTTTTTCCAGTTTTTAAAACTTTTCTTGCCACTTAGCACTCACTTACAAGCATTTACTCAGCTCTACATGCAATGCTAGAAATGAGGGGTGAAAGGGTGAGGACGCCGTGGCTGCTATCTTCAAAATATTCACTGTGACAGAGACATATAGGGAAACACGTATGTACTCATTTGTTTGGGGAAAAAATGGTAACTCTGGTGATGAGAGGCAGAAGCGCTAACCACGACCGCAGCAAAAGCCTGAGAGGGTGCTATGGAGACCTTGCCAAAGACAAAGTTTGGAACCAAAGCGCCGTCCTGAGCACTTCCCTTCTTTTCTCGAGCGCTCTCACTGAAAAATGAAGCTGCAGCCCCATTAAATAGAGCAAATGTGTGGTGGGAGAATAAAAATATCTTGGAACATAGAAAATAAAACATCTGGTGAAGAAGGTCAAAGCAAACTAAATATGGCCCAAGAAGGCCCCCCTACTTCTATATTTGAGTCCTTGTGGAGGGACTGCAACCTAACCGAGCAGGTAGCCTAGACTGGAAACCTAATTTAGGAGTGTGCACCTGTAACAATCGCTGAGTCTTGGCCAATCCCAGCAGCCAGACTTCAACCACTCACGGACTGTGAAGTGTTCAAACTGTGTTCAAATAGGTCAACGCCAGCCTGTAACCAATCCAGCTGTTTCTGCACCACACTCCCCCTTTTCTGTCAGTTTGCTCTGACCATGAGTCATAACAATAACAGCGTAATGGTATCCAAGAACTTTCCTTTAGTTAGGACGGTAAGAATATATATGTATCTCAATCTTCTTCTCACCCTGAATTGTTACATGACATCTTGCCCAAGGTACAAAATGAAGAATTGTAAATCAAGGTGATTAAATATTATAAAGCCATTTTTGAAATGGAATGTCAATAAAATCCATAGTATTTTCTGCTCATATTTTGTTTTTAATGTTTTCTTCCCCTGGAAGAGTTTTTGGAAAAAAAAAATATAGTCATTTAATCTGAAAACAAAATTGCCATAACTGAGAAAAAAATCAACAGATTTAGCTCTGATCATCCTGGAATTTGTCAGAAGAGCGGATAGAGACATCGTGTGAGCAGGCATGGAAATCCCTCCCCATCAACCATCTGCAGTGCGATCAGAGATCAGCAAACCACAAGAGAAGTCTGAAGAGCTGAGGAAGACAGTCATTGATTTCCAAAGGTGATAACAACAACTGTGAAAGATCTCAAAATTAAATTAGCATTAATGCCTGCATTACTACTGGGATACTGCTTCTGCTTATCTCAAAAGGAATGCTATTTCTGGAAAATGGCCACCACACTTCCTAAACCAGAAGAAAATCGGAGGTTTTGTGATAGCGGAGGAGCTCAGTTTTTATGATTCTTTGCATAATTTGTTAGAGTTGTGTCCCTCTCTTTCAAATTGCTTTGCTGTTATGAAGGTACACTGTGATATTTTAAATAAGAATCTCACTTTGCATGTTCTTAAAGGGTTGTACAATAAATTATTCTTTTCTTTCTAAGCTGCATAGGACACGCACTGCCAGGCTATCAGGAGACAAAATAAAATATGAGAGGAAACCAGGGAAGCTTGCTTTATACCCAGTTTTAAACACTCGGCCTCCTGTTTAACCCCTGATTCTCACTCTATGCCTCAGTATAATAATGCTTGATGTTTACTTCTACCACGGTAACACTGGGTTTCCTCAGAATACACTGTGTATGCAAAAAATAGACATCTTACCCTAACAGAAGGTCTCACTGGACCTCTCATTCAAGGGATGTTTACGTGCAACAAGTCTCTTCTCTGTCCCCCTCCCAGCCTGGGTATGAGCCACACTTTACCCTGCCTAGCATTTCCATCACTGCTGATGCAAGCGGGTAAGGTTGAACTTTTGCATCACTCCCAGATGGGAGGTGTTTTCATCCGTTTTCTGCTGCTATAACAGAATCCCATAGACTGGGTAGCTCACAGACAAAATCAGTTTATTTGGCTCACAGTTCTGGAAACGGAAGTCTGAGAGCATGGAGCCAGCATCTGGTGAGGGTCTTCTTGCTGCTTCACAGCATGAGGGAAGAGTGGAAAGTGGAAGAGAGCCCTTTGGGAGTCAGACACCTGGGGCTGGACTTGTTCTACAAGAATCCACTCTTGAGATAACTATCCCACTTCCAAGATAATTGACATTAGTCCACTTCTGAGGGTTCTGTCCTCATGACCCCGTCATCTCTTACTAGACCCTACCTGCCAGCACTTTTCATTGTGAATTACGTGTTCAACACATGAGCTTTTGGGGGGACACATTTAAACCACAGCAGAAGATAATATACCAGTAACATGAACTCATCCTGAACAGAAACGCTTATGTCCTTGGGTAAAAACACTTCATAGATATCATCATCTTCAAAATTTGACTCTTAATTCAACGCTGAGCTTGTAAGAGGTTTTAATAAATGATGTGTCCTTTTTTAAATGCCAAACAATCATTTAACAGTATGGTAAAGCAAATATTTTTATATTGTTCTGAGAAATAGCTGTGTCAGGAAAACAAAAGCTTTCTTTATGTAAAATCAGCACGTTTTAGTTTTCATTTTTAAAATGTACCCAATACTCTATCTGTTTAGTTCCATCTTGAACATTGCCCAGAAAAACACTAGTGTATCCCTACTGTGTACTACAGTTTACAAGTTGAAAAAGGAAAATCTTCCATATCCCTGTAAACACATACACCTTTCTTTACTTTTGTGTTTTTATTGAACACATCTCAATCCAGAGAACACTGTTTTGAGCAACTAGTAGATAAAAGGACTATGTGTGTGGTTTAAAATGTAAAGGATGCTTGCTGTTACTGCTCTTAAAGGAGGTCTATTTTAAAAGCGGTAATGATTATTTAAGGAACTCAGAATCAACCAGGATAACTTTTGTGTGTCAAAGTAATAAACCATCTCTAAATCTAGTTGCTCGAAACAACCAACGTCTGTTTCTGGGGAATGCTGCCCCATCCATCACTGGTTGGCAGGGAGTTCAGGTTTTTGGTCACTCAACCCGTCTGGGAGACAGAGCAGCCGCCATCTCTATGTAATGCAGGTCCTGGAGGCTTCCAAGGAGAAACAGAGCCTTGCATTGGCCGCCCCAACCTCTAAGGGGGTCACGGAAGAGCAACCCTAGTTAGGGGCCCAGAAAGTAGACATCTGGAAATGTTTGATGACCCGTCACACACAGAGAAGAGTGAAATGAGTGACGTTTGGTGAGAAGGCCCACGTAGCAGTGTGGGGTCGGAGCAGAGCCGTGAAGTCCCCGCGGGGAGATGGCCGAGCACCATGAGGACAGGTATCGTGGAGGAGGCCTTGGGTGGGAAAACCGTCAAGAGGACTATAGGTAAGGGAATACCCTGGGAGGAAGACACACGTTCTAGGATTACAGGTCTACATTTGGGAGTAACTCACATTTGGGTGATATTTGAAGCATCGTACACATGAGATTTGTCAAGGTATGTTAGAATGAACATGTCAGATCAAAAAAGCAGAAGTGGGACAGTTTGGGGAGAAAAAAATCTATCAATAAAGTCACAGGTAGGAATCCAGCCTCTTAGGGACAGCACGGGCTGTCTTCCTCCATCTTATCATACAAACACAAGGGCAGCCCAGGTGCCGCGGGCTGGTCACAGCGTCTTGTCTGGCTGCGAAATCACTTCCTTATTAAAATGTGCTCTGAGGGTGGCCCATTCTACACATTTCATGGATTACACCATATTTCACATATAGTTGTGTCTCAGAGGTGGGCTGCACAAAATAGCCTAACAGGAGAAAAATAATATTATGAGACAAAAATCAAAAATCAGAACTGTGGTCTGCGAGGCCTTTATGATGAAGGTAAATATTACAAAGGGAAATATTCTGGTTTTTAAAACAGTAAGCGTTGAAAAGCAGTGATGCATGCATTTGCACAGGAGGTAATTGATCAAAATATCCCACTGTGACTCCACGCTGCTTAGAGACACTTAGGGCGTGGTCGGACGGAGACAGGAAGCAAGACTCAGGGCAGTGCAGATTCTTCTGGACCCTGGGGGCTCTGCTTATCAGAACTGATTGATAAAATGTAGGAGCTTAACTGCGTTACTGATACTAATCCCACTTTGAAAAGAGCAAAAGGAAAAAATCCCCTCCCTGGATTCCCTAACAGGATCGTATTAATGATGCTGTATAATTTTGCAAGGTCTGTTCTTGATATTTGGTGAGCAAAAAATTTTGTGCTTCTATTACCAGGGAAGTCACGTATTCACAACAAAGGCAATATACTCTGTTGTTTGCTTACCAGGAGGAGAAACAGGCATAGGCTGGGCAAGTTCCTAGAAGAAAGTTCCATTGCTCAAAGGGCCACAGAGGGCAGGAATGTGCTCCCTCCACGAAGGCACGCCCAGCAAGGGCTCACTGTGGCCCAGGTGCAGTGCAAGTCACGGGAACAGCAAGATGAAGATGAAACACAACAGCTGACCTCAGAAGGCTTAACACGAACAGCAGTTACAGACTGGGAGAAATGCCGGGAGTGGAACTTAACGATTCACTGAATGGCAGGAAGTGAGAGCCTTTCCGCTGCAGAGGGCAGGGAGGAGATTCAGGCCAAGACATAACAGCAGCCAGGTAAGCAGCAGAGTGGAGGGAAGAGACGGGGACACACTCCAGAACAAGAGGACTGCTGCAGCAAGACCATCTAGAGAACAAATCAGAGAGAATCCACGCTCAGGAATCGCCTCCGTGGGTTTGGCAGGGTGGAGAAAGTGAGCAAGGCAGCTGACCCAAACCCGGAGTACGCTGAGCTGAGGCCGGACCTCTGAGGACAGTACCGCCAGCAATTCTGGTGCCGGGGCCTCTGACCAGGTGCCACGAGGCTGGTGCTGGAAGCAGCAATCAATGGGCAGGAGGCTGGTCCTTTACTGCACACAGGATGGATGCACGGCCATCCAGGTCCACATTGGAGAGAGGAGCCTTAGAGGGTTGGTCTGGGGCCAAGGGACAACGTCTCACTGACCAGCGAAGCAGGCACAGAAGAAGGATCCGTGGCCAGAATGAGCGGAGACTTGACATCAGAGGAGAGACAGATCCAGCCGCGCCTCACAGCCTTATCCTGGAGCTTGGGTTTAAGTACAAGAGGAACTGCTGGGGGGCTTTGAGTAGCAGCGAGGGTGCTGGTGGGGGGCTCTGAGTAACAGCGAGGGTGCTGGTGGGGGGCTCTGAGTAGCAGCGAGGGTGCTGGTGGGCTTCAGAGCAGCACAGCCGCAGCAGCTGCTATGTGTTGTGAGCTTGCAATGCGCCCGGCCCTGTTCTAAGTGCTTTGGGTTAATTCTCACAATGATCCTATGTACAGAAACTCTTAGCCCCTCCACCACCCTTTTTTGTTTTGAGATGGAGTTTCACTCTTGTTGCCCGGGCTGCAGTGCAAAGGCGCGATCCCTGTTCACTGCAACCTCCGCCTCCCAGGTTCAAGCAATTCTCCTGCCTCAGCCTCCTAAGTAGCTGGGACTACAGGCATGCACCACCACGCCCAGCTAATTTTTGTACTTTTAGTAGAGAGGGGGTTTCATTATGTTGGTCAAGTTGATCTCGAACTCCTGACCTCAGGTGATCTGCTTGCCTCAGCCTTCCAAAGTGCTGGGATACAGGCATGAGCCACTGCGCCGGGCCACTCTTAGCCCCTTTTTATAGAGAGAACCAACCCACAGAGAAGCTGAGTAATTTGCTAAAGGTCACACCGTTAGGAAGGGGTGGAAGAAAGACTGGAAATTTGTGCACATAACTATCTATGACCAGACTGTTATTTACTAAGTAAATAAAGCACTCAGGGTGCTGAGTGGTAAGTACATTGAAGGAGGCAAGCAGGCTCATAGTTATTGCTGAAAATAAGGTAAAATGAATCCCTTATTGAAATTAAGGAAAAACTCTAGTATGGAGTTTGCCAGAATAGGTTTCTCTACAGAAAGTGACTCTGCAGTAAAAAACATTGAGAAAATATCGCCTACCTTCACTTCCCTTAGAAGCTCACAATATACGTTAACATGTTAAAGCTTCCTAGAAGTCCTACAATAAAGAAATGTGTTTCAACATTAAAAATAATTATCATCCTTCCCGCTGAAAATAAAGATTATAAATGGCACTAGGCTGCCACACAAAGGTCAGCCACAACTCAGAAATGACGGGCAAGTTCAAGTTGAAATAAAGACTCTGCTTCAGAGACACACAGAGTCCCCTCTCATGGGCGGAGTCTTCAGTGTGTGCCAGCAGCTCAGAGCTGGATTAACGGGGGATTGGGGGTACCAGTCATGCAGGGGAATCCGGAATCGTGCCAGGAAGACATCTGGAGTCAGAGGATAGCCTGTGCACTGAGGGAGTTAGTTCCCTTTCATGTTGATGGGGACAGCTGTGAGTACTGCTGATACCTGAAGAACATGAACCCAAGTTCACACGCAACCCAGAGACACCTGCCATTAAAGCAGCAGATTTTCCAGGACACGTTTCTCTCTCCTTTCACCTAACGAAACAATCCACATGTCACATAGTAGGTTATACTACAGGCACCTGTCCTGGTGCCACGGTGGTTGAGAATGGCACCCAGTGAGCTCCGCCTGACTTGGACCAACAGTCCCAAGTTGGGATCCCTTGGGGCAAAAACAGAGCAAAGATTTAGGCCTCAAAAGAAGGTTACAACTAACAGCAGAACCAATCTCACTGGTCTGGGGGTTTACCAGAGGGCTTTGGGACCCCTAGCTCGCAGCTGACTTAATCAGCCATAAGTAGGTCATGAGCATCTAATCCTGTGTGTGGGTATATGTGTGTGTACACATACGTGTAAGACTGCCCATAGCTCGCAGCTGACTTAATCAGCCATAAGCAGGTCATGAGCATCTAATCCTGTGTGTGAGTATATGTGTGTGTACACACGCGTGTAAGACTGCCCATAGCCAGGGTGGGTCGAGGAGACCCAGTCTGGAGAATGGCCTTATAAAACTTTACAAAATAAAGAAGTATTGGAGTGTCTGCTATTTCTGGATTGGTCTGCAGAGTAAAGGAAACAAAAATGCTATTTGCAACCTTGCAAGAAATATATTTGCTCAGGAGAATTTCAGTCTAATTGTGTAATAAGACCCAGTACAGTTTGAAAGTTTTGATTAAATTTGATAAACCTACAGGCAGCTGGACTTAATATTCCTTTGCAGTTTGCTTCCTCCTAATTAAAAACATAATTCTTGAACAGTCACAGTAACATGCTTTTCTGTTAACTCAACATATACTACAGGACTAGGGAAACAAGACTACTTGAAGATTCGCATTCCTTAAATCACACGAGGATGATGCATTTCGAGTTTGTAAGTAGTGGTAAAATATATCTGGAAAATGTAACTGAATGCAGCTTTGATTAGTGACCAGCAGTATTTCTGATTACACTAAATAGACTATATTTTTCAGTCATTAAGTGGATACCTTTTCTTCACTTAATATTTGGCATGAGGTGAATGGGGGAAATGAAGATGCCCTTTGCTTGTCTCCTAAGAGCAAATAACATAAAGAATTGTTGCAGCGAGCATGTCATGTCTAGTACCACTTCAACTGGAGGCCTGAGGTTTAAGGGGAAATAGTGACTTCTGTTTACAATTTAGAGACGTAGAGAACTGGAAACAATATTGTTCCTACCATGTAGTAAAAAAGCTGTACAAGGCCGGGTGCAGTGGCTCATGTCTGCAATCCCAGCACTTTGGGAGGCCCAGGTGGGTGAATCACTTAAGGTCAGGAGTTCGAGACCAGCCTGGCCAACATGGTGAAACCCTTTCTCTACTAAAAAAAAGAAAAAAGAAAAAATTAGCTATGCTGTGTTGGTGGGTGCCTGTAATCCCAGCTACTTGGGAGGCTGAGACAGGAGAATTGCTTGAATCCTGGAGGTGGAGGTTGCAGTGAGCCGAGACTGCACCACTGCACTCCAGCCTGGGTGACAGAGCAAGACTTCGTCTCAAAAAAAAAATCCCAGCTACTCAGGAGGCTGAGGCAGGAGAACTGCTTGAACCCGGGAGGCGGAGGTTGCAGTGAGCCGAGATCGCGCCACTGCACTCCAGTGTGACGTCTGGTGATGGAGCGAGACTCTGTCTCAAAAAAAAAAAAAAAAAAAAAAATTTTAATTAAAAAAATTAAATAAAAAAATTAAAACGCTGTACAAACTTCAAATGAATTTTGAAAATTCATTAGAAAGATTTTGTCACAGAATAAACAATTGGCACAAAATCTAAAGAGAGACAGTTACCCTCAGAGAGAAACAGGACATGGGTATTTGCTTACCCGGGGTAAATACCGCTGAACTCCACAGAATCTGGTAAAAAGATTAAAGCAAGATCTTTAACAAATCACTAAAGGCCTCATGAGGGTTAATGAGAACATGTGAAGCTTCTATGCTGCAGACCTGGATGAAAGTGTTGTTACCTTCTGGAGGCCCTTCCTCCAGGAATCCGCCAAGTGCCCACAGCCGGCACAAGGGGACTCTTGAGAAAGCTCAGAGGTGGTTTTGGCTGGTGGGTGTGTGGGTGGTAGGAGGGAGAAACCGTAGCCACCCAAGGGCTCTGGGGCAATCTCATCGCAGGTTGGAGAGGAATCGACTCTGCTGAGACTCATATTCCCTAAGGAACAAAATCCTTAATAGCATGGTATCTAAATACAGCCTGAGGGCATAGACAGACAGCCTGAGACTGCAGGAGAGGACAGAGGAGAAAAGAGAAGTCCTATCCCTGTGGAAGGGGCATGAATATGTGCTAAGACAGGGTTACATATGGAGGAAGGACAGGAACACTTACAAAGACCACCCTTTCAAAGTCAGGTTCACAGTGCCTGCCTGGGACTAAGGACTAACCAGGACAGCACAGGAAGTTCCCTTCTGCCACTCACCACCAGGCTAACAAGCAGTGAGAAAAAAACAGCAGTGAGAAACATCTGGGGGATCTGCCAGAAACAGCCTCTATCTGTGGAGAAGTGTAAAGAAACAGCCCAAAGCCAAGTGGGGAGAAAAGCATAAGGTAACACTACAGGAATTTGAAGCTCTCTGGGTGTACTGATGGTAACCATGGCAACAGCGAACTTCAAATTCATCCTAATTCCTAAAGACAGTGACACAAAAGTCCACACACCAAAGATCTAACAGAAGGAAAACCATGCTCATTTCTGAGCATAAAATGTACATACCCAGTATTGCCATCCTATAAAATATCAGGCTTCTAGCGAAAAAATTACACAGTGCACAAAAAGGAAAGAACAAACACAGTCTGAAGAGACACAACAATTAGAAGAACCAGACTTAGAGATGACACATGGACTGGGGCGGTCAGACAGGGATTTCAAAAATCACCATGATCAATATGTTGACGAATGTTGTAACGGAATGGAGATCCAAATGTAATCCAAATCATAAAGGAAAAAGGCGGCAACATGCAAAACCAGACAGGTAATTTCAGCAGACAGATTGAAACTGTAATAAAGAAATCGGTGAAAATGCTAGGGCTAAAAACTAAAACAGTAACAAAACGCAGAATGCCTCAATGGACTCATTAACGCAACTGAGGAAAACTCAGTGAACTTGAAAATCGATCACACCGAAACGCAGAGCGAAAAAATCACAAAGAACAAAATAACAAATATTAGATGTTTGTTAACAAACAGCAAAAAGGCATCCAAGAATCGAAGCAAAACATCAAACGGTCAAACATATCCTACGCTGGAATCCCAAGGAAGCACGAGAAAAGGGTTTAAGAAAGTGAAACCACAGCTTTCCGTCCGGAGGCCCTGGAGTAGATGCTTCCAGCCATTCATACTGCAGTCCGTCAGTATTCGGTTATTGGATTTTGTGCGCTATTGGAACCGAAGGGTGACGGCACTGCTAGGATGAAGCTTGTGAGATTTTTGATGAAATTGAGTCATGAAACTGTAACCACTGAATTGAAGAATGGAACACAGGTCCATGGAACAATCATAGGTGTGGATGTCAGCAAGAATACACATCTTAAAGCTGTGAAAATGACCCTGAAGAACAGAGAACCTGTACAGCTGGAAACCCTGAGTATTCGAGGAAATAACATTCGATACTTTATTCTACCAGACAGTTTACCTCTGCATACACTACTTGTGGATGTTGAACCTAAGGTGAAATGTAAGAAAAGGGAAGCAGTTGCAGGAAGAGGCCGAGGCAGAGGAAGAGGAAGAGGACGTGGCCGTGGCGGAGGAAGAGGGGGTCCAAGGCGATAATGTCTCTCATGATTACTGTTTCAAAGTCATATGGGATCTGGGATATTTTTTGTACAGGTTGTGTTTGTTTATGTCAGTTTTTAATAAACATAAATGTGGGACAGAAAAAAAAAAAAGAAAGAAAGTGAAACCACAAATACATGAAACGAAATATGGAGGCAAAGACTGAAGGAACCGTGGGAAAGAGGCAGTCAGTTATAGCTGGAGAACTTCACCAGCTGCTTTTCCTAATGGATACAAGTAGTAGACGTAAGCAAGGATATGGATTTGATCAACATAATCAAACAGACTGATATATCTGACAATAACACTACACACATCAACAGAATATACGTTCGTCTCTAGACACGAGGATAGACCGTGTGCTCAGCCATAAAACAGACCTCCCTCAGTCAACTTTAAAAGATACAGAATAGGCTGGGTGTGGTGGCTCTCACCTGTAATCCAGCACTTTTGGAGGCTGAGGTGGGTAGATCACCTGAGGTCGGGAGTTCGAGACTAGCCTGACCATGGAGAAACCCCATCTCTTCTAAAAACACAAAATTAGCTGGGAGTGGTGGTCCATGCCTGTAATCCCAGCTTCTTGGGAGGCTGAGGCAGGAGAATTGTTTGAACCCAGGAGGCAGAGGTTGTGGTGAGCACCACTGCGCTCCAGCCTGGGCAAAAAGAGTAAAATTCCTTCTTAAAAAAAAAAAAAAAAAAAAAAAAGATACAGAATATATTTCTTTGTGGGGGCCATAGGCTCTGAAAAGTCACTGACATGAGGCAGATTGGTCAACAGGTAAAAAAGCTGTAAACCAAAAATAAAACTCTAAGCTCCCCAACTGACTGACGGCGATCATCAAAAGTCAGGAGACAACCGATGCTGGAGAGGATGTGGAGAAATAAGAACACTTCTACACTGTTGGTGGGAGTGTAAATTAGTTCATCCATGGTACAAGACAGTATGGCGATTCCTCAAGGATCTAGAACTAGAAATACCATTTGACCCAGCAATCCCATTACTGGGTATACACCCAAAGGATTATAAATCATTCTGCTATAAAGACATATGCACACATGTGTTTACTGTGGCACTCTTCACAATAGCAAAGACTTGGAATCAGCCCAAACGCCCTTCAATGTTAGACTGGATAAATAAAATGTGGCACATATACACCATGGAGTACTATGCAGCCATAAAAAAGGATGAATTCATGTCCTCTGCAGGGACATGGATGAAGCTGGAAACCATCATTCTCAGCAAACTAACACAAGAACAGAAAACCAAATAGCGCATGTTCTCACTCATAAGTGGGACTTGAACAATGGGAACACATGGACACCAGGAAGGGAGCATTATACACTGGGGCCTGTCAGGGGGTGGGGGGCCTAGGGGAGGGATAGCATTAGGAGAAATACCTAATGTGGATGACAGGGTGATGGACGCAGCAAACCACCATGGCACATGTATACTTACGTAACAAACCTGCACGTTCTGTACGTGTACTCCAGAACTTAAAGTATAATAATAAAAAATATATACATAAATACTAAATATTAAAGGAGAAATGAAAAAGAAACCCAGAAAATTAATAATGACAATAAATCCAAATGCTGATGTATTGAAAAGATAAACAAAATTAACAAATTTTTAGCTATTCTGACAAAAAAAAAAAAGGAGTAAAGACTCAAATTACCGAAACTAAATATGAATTAGAGGTCAGCACTACTGACTCTGAAGAATTTTAAAACATTAAAAGGGAATACTATGAACAAATTAATGCCACTATATTAGACAACTTAGACAAATTTGAAAAACTTTTAGACACAAGATTGACTCATGAAGAAACAGAAAATCTGAATAGATCTATGACAAGTGAAGAAATTCAATGAATAGTTAAAAAGTCTTCCCATAAAGAATAGGGCAGGTCCTGACGGTCTAACCAGTAAACTGCAGCAAACACGTAAAGAAAAAATAACACCAAACTTCCACAGAATTTTCCAGAAAAATAAATGATGAGCACTTCCCAATTTATTTTGTTAGGACAGAATTATGCTGATACCAAAGTCAGACAAGGAAAACTACCGACCGGCATCTTCATGCACCCAGATGCGAGAATCCAGAAAATATGAGCAAACCAATTCCAGCACCAAATGAAGAGGATCACAAACATGACAAAGTGGTATTTACCCCAGGAATGTAAGATTGGTTTCACATATAAAAATAATTAACATACACAATGTTGGTAGAATAAAGGACAAAATTCACAAAATCATCTCAATAGCTGTAGCAAAAGCATTTGACAAAATCCAACACCCATTAATGATAAAAGCTATCAACAAATTAGAATAGAAGAGAACTTCCTTAATCTGATAATGGATATCTAGGAAGAACCCAGAGCTAACATTATACTTAATGAAAAAAGCCTGAAGGTTTTTCTATTAATTTTAGAAAAACAGTAGAGGAGTCCACTCACGCCACTTTTGTTCAAATTGCAGTGAACATTCTCTCCAGCGTAACCTAGAAAAATACACTTAAAATGCCACCCAGAATGCAAAAAAGGAAATACAGCTGTTTTTATTTAAAGATGACATTATCCAATAATCCTAAAGATTCTACATACACACAGAGACACAGACACACACACGCACACTAATTAAAGTTCAGCAAGATCAATAAGGAGGCAAGATCAATATACAAAAATTGCATTTCTATATATAAAAATAAACAATACGGAATAAAATAAAAAATAAAATTCTAATCATGATAACCTCAAAATGACAAAATATTTAGGCATAAATTTAACAAAAGTACAGTTTTGCCATGTTCCATGTTCATGGATTGTCAGACTGGATGTTACTAAGTTAATGATTCTCCCCGAATTTATCTAAAGATTAAATGTAACGCAATTAAAAGTTAAGCAGACATTTTTATGCATAAAGTGGTACAATGATTCAACAATTAATGTAAAACAGCAAAGATCCCAAAACTGTAAAACAATCTTGGAAAAGAAACATAAAGTTGAAGAAGCTGTCCTTCCTGATTTCAAAGTTTACCATAAAGCTACACTAATCAAGAAAATCGGATGCTGGCACAAGAATAGATGATAAATTAACGGTGCAGAACTGAGTGTCCAGAAATAAAACTTTCCATTGATGAACAATTAATTTCTGACAATAGTGCCAATTTAATGGGGAAAAGGGTTGTCTTCGAAGAATGGTATTGGAACAAGTGGATAGACACATTCGGAGACATGAACTTAGATTCTGACCTTATACCACACATAAAACTTAACTCAAACTAGGTCAAAGACTTACATATAAGTACTAAATGTATAAAACTTTTAGAAAAGTTAGGAAAAAAATCATGATCTTGGGCTAAGAAAAGATTAAGAGAGATTAAGAAAACTATCAAGAAATTTTTGCCTAAAAGAACAGTCCATAAAGAAAAAAGTGATTATTCATCAACATTTTGTAAATTGTGCATATTAAAAGTCACCATCAAAAAAGGTCACCATCAAAAAATAGGCAAGACACAGACTGGGAGAAAATATTTTCCAATACTATATCTGCTAATGAACTTGTATTTAGAATAGACAAAGAATTTTGCCACTCAATAACAAGAAGACCACAAATTTTATGATTCCATATATATACAATGTCCAGAAAAGACAAACCAGCAAAGACAGAAGGTAGATTAGTGGCTGGCTGGGGTGGGGATGAGAGGGCAGAATTCCTGCAAATCAGATCAGGGCAACTTCTTGGAGTGATGGACATTTTCTAAAACTGGGTTGTGCTGATGGTTGCCAAGCTGCAAATTTTCTAAACTGTATTACACACTTATAATATATTGCACAATATATACATTTTACTTCAAAAATTTGTCAGAAAGAAGTAGGTAAGCATAATAAACTTATATCCATTTTTAAAATTGATTTCTTAGTTAAAATTCTTACCCCAAATAAATCTTCAGGCTTTATAAATCTTTACCAGATGATCTCACTGGTAAAGTCCACCAAGCATTTAGGGAAAAAAAATATACCAATTCTTCACAGTCACTTTCAAGAAATAGAAGAAAAGGGAATATTCTCTAACTGATTTCTTTAGACTAGCATCACTCTAATACCAGTGGATTCAAAGCCCTTACAAGAAAGACAACTGGACTTAGACCGTACATAAATACCCATGTTCCTCATGGACTCAGATACAATTACAATACAACATTAACCAATCAAAGTCATTGATATATAAAAAGGATCTAGACTATATTAATCAGGGCTCTCCAGAGAAGAACACACACACACAAACACACACGCACACACACACGCGTGCACGAGCACACACACACGCACACACGCACACATTCACAGGTTAGGCATCCTAATCCAAAAATCTAACATCCAAAACTTTTTGTGTGCTGACATGTTGCCCAAAGGAAATGCTTATGGGAACATTTGGGATTAGAGTTTTCAACTGAGGATCCCTAGCCACACAGTACTGACAGAAATGCTCAACTGGTAAGCATAATGAACATATTCCAAAGTCCAGAAAAATTATATACATACACATACATGAGTATGTGTGTGCATATATGCATATACATAAATATATATGTATATATAGAGAGAGTTATTGTGAGAAACTGGCTCTTGCAATTCTGGAGGCTGTGAAGTTTTACAAACTGCTATATACAAGCTGGAGACCTATGGAAACAGGTGGTATAATTCAGTCCAAATCAGACAGCCTGAGAACCAGAGGAGAGGATGAAGTCTCAGTGTGAAGGCAGGAGATGAAATGTCCTAGCACAAGCAGTAAGGCAGAAAAGAAGGGAGCGACTTCCTCCTTCCTTCTCTGTTTGTTCCACTCTGGTCCTCAGTGGATTGCTTGACCCCGGTCCACACTGGGGAGGACAAGCTATGGAACCAAGTTCACCAACTCAAATGCTAATCTCATATCCAGAGGCACTCTCACAGACATACTCAGAAATAATGTTTGAACTGGTCACCCCATGGAACAGCCAAGTTGACACATGAAATTAACCATCACACAGGCCAAATGGGGTTTACCCCAGGAATGCAAGGCTTGTTTAATATTAAAATATTAATCAAGGTAATTCACTATATTAACAGACTGAGAAAAAGCATAGGATCATCTTAATCGATGCAGAAAAAGTCATTTGAGGAAACTCAGCAGTCATGACAGAAACGCTCAGGAATCCAGAAAAAAAGACATCTCGTACCAAACTGCGTCTACCACACACCTACAGCCGACACCATTCACAAGAGGCTCCATACATCCCCCTAAAATTGAGAACAAGACAAGCACCTCCTCTCTCATCTTTCTTATTGAACGTTGTTTTTGGAATCCAATTCAGTGCAATTCTAGAAAATAAATAAAAGACATACAATTCGGAAGGAATAAATTAAACTGTCTCTGTTTATACACGACATCATTGTCTCTTTAGGAAACCTCAAGTCTACAAAAATCTTTTAAAACTAGTAAGAGAGTTCACAAAATTGCAGAGAACAATAGCAATGTATAAGACTCAGTCGCATTATATACCAGTATACCAATTAGAATCTGAAATTTTAAAAAAAATACCATTTACAACAGCATAAAAACATAATTAGAAATAAATCAAACAAAATATGATTGTAGTTTGAATGTCAAAAACTACAAAACATTGAGGAAAGAAATTAAATACAAGGTATTTGTTCATGGTTTGAACAAAATATTCAGAGAGATTTTGTTCATAGTTTGAAAGACTCAGAATTACTGAGGTCAGTTTTCTCCCAAATTGATCTATAGAATCAATGCAACTTCAATTAAAATCTCAGTCAGTTTTTTTTGTAGATATCAACAAGATAATTTCAAAATTTATGTGGAAAGGCAAAAGATCTTGAATAGAAAAAGCAATGATGAAAGACCGAAATTGGAGCTCACGAGAACCAGTTTCACAACTTCCTGTAAAGTTACATTAATCACATTGTGCCAAGAGGAATGGAAATGCATATGCAAAAAAAAAGTGAAATAAACTTGTACAAAACTCCGACTGGATAGACTTTCGTGGAAAATTTAAACTATACAATTTCTAGAAGAAAACCGAAGAGTAAACCTGCTTGATCTTGAGTTAAGGAAGAAATGAAACCAGGATAAATGACATTTAAAATATCAGGAATAAAAGAGAAGCTATCGCTACAGATCCTAGAGTAATAATTTGATATGTACAAGTAAATTGTTTTGAGCAATGTTCTACCAGTGAGTGCGGTAAGTTAACAAAACTGAGTAAATTCCTTGAAAAGCACAGCTCCTAAACCGGCACCAGAAAAACATAAAAACCTGAATCACTTTGTATCTATTGAATACTTCAGATTTATAATAAAAGTTTTCTACAAAGAACACTTGGCGCCTAAATGATTTTACTGTTGAATTCTATGAATGATTTAAGACAGAGCTGATGTCAGTCTTACACAAAATCTTCAGGAAGAAAAGAGGAGGGACTACTTCCCACCTTCTTTTATGAAGACAAAATAATGCTGATCCGAAAACTTCACAAAGATCGACTGAACATAAATCCAAAAAGGCAAAGAGAAGCAATGATGAAAAATGAACACGTTAAGGCTTGCATGTGAAAAAGCATGCTGCCCTCTGTATGCTGTCAGGCATCTTTGATTGATCAAAGTATCTTTATCCTAGGGCTTCTCTCTTCCTATTTCTTCAGTTAACCTACCTATTTTCTTAAAATGTGAATTAAAAAGTCTCTTAAAATGAGATCTTTTTTAAAAATTTATTTATTATACTTTAAGTTCTGGGGTACATGCGCAGATCCTGCAGGTTTGTTACATAGGTACACACGTGCCATGGTGGTGGTTTGCTGCATCCATCGCCCCGTCATCTACATTAGGTATTTCTCCCAATGCTATCCCTTCCCTATCCTCCAACCCCCTGCTACTCCTCCCCTAGCCCCCCACCCCCCAGGCACCAGTGTGTGACGTTCTCCTCCCTGTGTCCATGTGTTCTCGTTGTTCAACACCCACTAACGAGTGAGAACATGTGGTGTTTGGTTTTCTGTTCTGTGTCAGTTTGCTGAGAACGATGGTTTCCAGTTTCATCCATGTCCCTGCAAGACATGAACTCATTCTTTTTTATGGCTGCATAGTATTCCATGGTGTATATGTGCCACATTTTATTTATCCAGTGTATCATTGATGGGCATCTGGGTTGGTTCCAAGTCTTTGCTATGGTAAACAGTGTGGCAATAAACATACGTGTGCATGTGTCTTTATAATAGAATGATTTATAATCAAAAGATCTTTTAAAAATGGCAAGGGATGCATTTTATTTGGGTGTGGCCCAGTGTCAGGCATGGCATATGTGCTGCTTCCCGACCCTGTCATGCCTCTGGACAGCGTGATAATGTGTCAAAGCCTGAATTCCTACAGAACAATTCATGCAGCTACCTTACAGTGGCTCAGCACCTTAGAAGTGACTAGAAAATAAGGAGGCAACATGGAAACTGCCTAGCTATTTGTATTCAAACAGTTGCCCTGAATTAAAACCACAGTGAGATACCATCGTATGCCAGTCAGAATGGCTGTTATTAACAAGACAAAGAATACCAGGTGTTGGCGAGGATGTGGAGGAAAGGGGCTCATACGCTGTTGGTGGGAATATATAAACGGGTACACCTCTATAAAAACAGCACGGAGATTTCTCAAATAAAAGCAGCTCTACCACTTGATCCAGCAACCCCACTAGTGGGTATCTACCCAAGGGAAATAAAGTATTATATTAGAAAGATTCCTGTACTCAGGTTTGTCACTGCACTATTCACAACAGCAAAGATATGGAAACAACCTAAGTGACCCTCCAGGGATGACTGGATAAAGAAAATGTGGGGTGCAAACACAGTGGAATGCATTCACCCGTTACATAGAGAAATCATGTCTTTCGTAGCAACATGGATGGACCTGGAGGTCGTTATCTTAAGTGAGAGAAGGCAGACACAGAAAGACAGATCCCACATATTCCCACTTACATGTGCACACATGGACATAGAGTATGGAATCAGAAACAATGGAGAGTAAGGGGTGGAGGGGAGAGAGGGCCGCGGATGATAAGAGGTTACTTAATGGGTACCATGTATATTATTTGAGTAATGGATATCTTAGAAAACCTGACTTCACAAAATTACACTTGTACCCCCATATACTTATGGAAATTTTCAATTTTTTAAAGTTAAATTTTCCCTTTATTACGGTTATAAAACTTTTATACTAGTGTATAGTTTACAACAAGGTTAAAACCAAGGTCCCTATTTCTGGAGAAAAGAACTGCAAAAGACTGTGGAGTTGATCACCAGATATACCACAGGGGGATTCCTTTCTGAAGTGTCTAAGGCCCCAGAGGGGCAGAACCAAGCCCCAGGATGCAGGTGCAGCAGAAGGGCGCAGGCTCCAGCCTCCCTTCCCACACTCCCAATTACGGTGGGAGGGCTTCGAGATGAACAGTGGGACTGCCGTGTGCTAGAGACCTGGGTGGAGCGAGGCGGGGCTAAGTCCCAGCAGTGCAGCCACGCCACAGAAAAAACTCAAGGCCTGGATACGGTCACCCAGACAGACACTTGTGTATCCACTTCAGAGTTGTGCTGATTCAAATGCTGGTACATGGACGAGACACTCAGTCAACAGTCGCAGATGGCAGAGACAGACACTGCCACATAACTGCGTTCAGTGAACATCTTAGATGGAGTGAGGCTGGGGACGAGGCTGTTCGCCAAAGTTGCATCAGTTTGGTTAGCTGCTCACCATAGATCCGGGTTTACCATTAAACACTCACACGGCATTTACATACTGATCACTAAAAACGTGCTAATTCAATTCAAATCAGGGAGGGTAAATGTATCTCATTCCATCTAAATACTCTGACCACTCGGAGGTGGCTGCATGGATCGCTCTGCAGGAATCAGTCAGGGCTGTGACCTGTGACTACTGTGGCGGCCAGGGACAGGGTGGGGCGGGTGGCAGCACAGACAGCACGTCTCACACCGTGTGCTACACCCAAACAAAACGCATCCCTTGCCGTTCTCTAAAGACTCGTCTTGACAGACTGTTTATCATCAGCATGTGGTTACAGGTAGGTCAGCTGAGGAAACAGGAAGAGACTCCCTGGGACGGAGATGCTTACATCAATCAAAGATGCCTGACAGCATAGACAGGGCAGCATGGTCTTCCACGTTTCAGCTTCGAAGTGTTCATTTTTCACCATTCCTTCTCTCTGCCTTTTTGCGTTTATGTTCAAGTTGATCTTGTTTAACTTAACTTTATTAGATGATGAGTTTCTTTCAGGGCAAGAAAGTGTCTTTTTCTCAGGTACTAGCACGTGATGAGCACCTGAGAATGAGATGTATGCGTCGTAAATATGGGATAAGAACAGGGGCTCTAAACCTTCTATTGCCTAGAAATCTGAAGGGGTAGAAATCGTGGTGTCTGAAGGATTACAACGAGACACACTTTCCATATCCTGGCCTCATAGCACCATTTACACGGTCTGTTTTACAGGATGTCATCTGTGACTACATTTGCAACATGTTAATATGCATGTTATGTGTAAAAACTATACAGAAATTGTTAAACACACACACTCTCACATACACACCCCTCATCCCTCTGGACTAGAAAATGGAAAAGAAACCCCGTTGCTGGTGGCTTCAAAATATATGTCCAAGGAACATGACATTATCAAACAGAATTCTACTGAAATGTAGAGCAGTCAACCAATGAGACATTTTCCTATATTTCTTTTGAACATCGGACATATAAATTTGATACATAAATTGGGCCTTAAATTAACCAGAAAAAATGTGACTGCCTGCAATGGTTGCCATTTATCCCCAGCCAGCCGTTGAGGACGCCCCACTGGAAATGACGAAAGGCAAGGCTAGTGCTCTCTGTGTACTCAGCTCCCGCCAGGGTGAGGGCAGTCATGGAAGCAGAAGGCCTTTCTTGAGTTCTTACCACGTGTCAGTCATTGTGGAAGGATACAGCAGTGGACAAGGCAGAAAATGTCTGTGCTTTGTGGAAACAGACGGTGTGCTTTGCTGGTTTGTTTTTTAATTTTTTTTATTTTCATTTTATTTATTTATTTATTTTTAGAGACAGGGTTTCACCATGTTGGCCAGGCTGGTCTCAAACTCCTGACCTCAGGTGATCCACCTGCCTTGGCCTCCCAAAGTGGTGGGATTACAGGTGTGAGCCACCGCACCCAGCCTAGTGTTTGGTTTTCTGTTCTTGTGTCAGTTTGCTGAGAATTATGGTTTCCAGCTTCATCCATGTCCCTACAAAGGACATGAACTCATTCTTTTTTGTGGCTGCATAGTATTCCATGGTGTATACGTGCCACATTTTTTAAATCCTGTCTATCAGTGTTGGGCATTTGGGTTGATTCCAGGTCTCTGCTATTGTGAATAGTGCTGCAAAAAACATACATGTGCACGTGTCTGTATAGTAGAATGATTTGTAATCCTTTGGGTATATATCCAGTAATGGGATTGCTGGGTCAAATGGTATTTCTATTTCTAGATCCTTGAGGAATTGCCACAATGTCTTCTACCATGGATGAACTAATTGACACTCCCACCAACAGGGTAAAAGCGTTCTTATTTCTCTACATTGTCTCCAGCATCTGTTGTTTCCTGACTTTTAATGATCGCCATTCTAACTGGCGTGAGATGATATCTCATTGCGGTTTTTATTTGCGTTTCTCTAATGACCAGTGATGCTGAGCATTTTTTCATATGCTTTTTGGCCACTTAAATGTCTTTTTTGAAAAGCGTCTGTTCATATACTTTGCCCACTTTTTGATGGGGTTGTTTTTTTCTTGTAAATTTGTTTAAGCTCCTTGTAGATTCTGGATATTAGATCTTTGTCAAATGGATAAAAAATTGCAAAAATTCTCTCCCATTCTGTAGGTTGCCTGTTCACTCTGATGATAGATTCTTTTGCTGTGCAGAAGCTCTTCAGTTTAATTAGATCCCATTTGTCAATTTTGGCTTTGTTGCCATTACTATTGCTGTTTTAGTCATGAAGTCTTTGCCCAGGCCTATGTCCTGAATGGTATTGCCTAGGTTTTCTTCCAGAATTTTTATGGTTTTAGGTCTTACATTTAAGTCTTTAATCCATCTTGAGTTAATTTTTGTATAAAGTGTGAGGAAGGGGTCCAGTTTCAGTTCTCCATGTATGGCTAGTCAGTTTTCCATTTATTAAATAGGAAATTCTTTCCCCCATTGCTTGTTTTTGTCCAATTTGTCAAAGATCACATCGTTGTAGATGTGTGGTGTTATTTCTGAGGCCTCTGCTCTGTTCCATTGGTCTATATGTCTGTTTTGGTACTAGTACTATGCTGTTTTGGTTACTGTAGCCTTGTAGTATAGTTTGAAGTCAGGTAATGTGATGCCTCCAGCTTTGTTCTGTTTTCTTAGGATTGTCTTGGCTATATGGGCTCTTTTTTGGTTCCATATAAAATTTAAAGTAGTTTTTTCTAATTCTGTGAAGAAAGTCAGTGGCAGCCTGATGGGAATAGCATTGAATTTATAAATTACTTTGGGCAGTATGGCCATTTTCATGATATTGATTCTTCCTATCCATGAGCATACAGGGGTGTTCAATTTTATCAAAGGTCTTTTCTGCATCTATTGAGATAATCATGTAGTTTTTGTCATTGTTCTGTTTATGTGATAAATTATGTTTATCGATTTGTGTATATTGAACCAGCTTTGCATCCCAGGGACAGACTCTTCTGAACATTGGCCTAAGCAAATAATTTATAACTAAGACCCCAAAAGCAAATGCAACAAAAACAAAAATAAGTAAGTGGGACCTAGTTAAACTAAAAAGCTTCTGCACAGTAAAAGAAGTAACCATCAGAGTAAACAGACAACCCACAGAATGAGAGAAAATATTTTCAAACTATGCATCTGACAAAAAACTAATATCCAGCACTGACAAGGAACTCAGACAAATCAGCAAGGAGAAAACAAACGACCCCATCACAAAGTGGGCAAATGACATGCACAGACATGCTTAACACTGCTAATCATCAGAGAAATGCAAATTAAAGCCATAAGGAGATGCCGCTTTACCCCAGCCAGAATGGCATTATTTAAAAGTCAAAAAAGAACAAAGACACTGGCACGGGTGTGGTGAAAAGGGGAAACTTACACACTGCTGGAAGGAATGTAAATTAGTACAACCACTATGGAAAATAGTATGGAGATTTCTCAAAGGACTCAAAGTAGATCTACCATTGGGTCGAGCAATCCCATACTGGGTATCTACACAAAGTCATGACATAAAAAAGATACCTGCATGTGTGTGTATGTGTGTGTGCATACACACACACACACACACATACATATACATATATGTGGCAGCACAATTCACAACTGAAAAGATATGGTGCCGACCTAAGTACCCATGGACTGAAATGTGGATAAAGAAGTGTGGTGTATCTATACCATGGAACGCTACTCATCAGTACAAAAATGTCAGAATGTCTTTTGCAGCAACTTGAATGGAGCTGGAAGCCACTATTCTAAGTGAAACGACTCAGGAATGGGAAACCAAACACCAGATGTTCTCGCATGTAAGTGGGAGCTCAGCTATGGGTAGGTAAAGGCACACAGGGTGCTATCATGGATATCTGAGACTCAAGTGGAGAGGGTGAGAGCGGCGGTAAGGGATAAAAAACTGCATATTGCATAAATGTACACTATCAGGTGACGGGTGCATTAAAATTTCAGATTTCACCACGATACAATCCATCCGTGCAACCAAACACTACTTGTACCCCTAAAGCTTTTGAATTTTTTTTTAAAAATATATTTAGGCATTTTAAAAATAATATAAAAACATCAAAAACAGGTCAAATAAAACATAGTGTTTCCATATAACAGAATGGATGAGGAGGAAAGTGTGGTCTCTACATACCATGGAACGCTACTCATCCATACAAAAATGTAAGAATGGCATTTGCAGCAACTTGAATGGAGCTGGGAATCACTATTCTAAGTGAAACAACTCAGAATGAAACAACTCAGGAATACACACGTGATTATTTACTAACATCGGTCAATGTTTACGGTAAAATGAAACAAAGAATACACATGGGTACATCAGAATTATCTCATTTAGGTGTTCCTGCACGCGTACCTGCATGCACACACACACATCCAGAGGGCATGAAAGTGGTGCATTTTGGATGGTCACCTTTGGGTGACAGGACATACAGATGTCTGGGTGGTTAGTATCTGCTGATTTCTACTCTGTGCTGCAAGAGCAGCATGGGCATGTCTTGTGCAATAAAAAAGTATTATAAAAAAGAAAAAGCCTGAACCAGAAAAAGTGTTTAAAGCCTGTAAAACATGAAAGGGCAATCAGAAAGCAAAAAATGACAGTGGTTCTAACAGAACCGTAAGCGTGGCTCTGACCTCCCAGGCGACCAGATCACAAAGGGAAACACCCAGCTTTTTCATTCTCAATCCCACAAAGATTAAAATACATTATCGCGGAGGGAAAGAAAGCTCTAAATGGATTTTCTTAAATGAAGGTGCTTTCGGTATCAATTTTCTCTCTTTACTTTTTTAGCTTCATCTGCTGAACATCAAAAGACACTTTTCGTCTTTTAAATAAGGGGAATGTGGTGGTAAATTTTTCTTATTTTAATTTTTTTTCAAAACATGAGAATAGCATCTATTCTAACTAAAAACACAATCATGTGTGATATATGGAGAACTTTTCACACCTATTTGTCACAAGATTTACTATTTCTAACTTTAACAGGATTTTTATCTCTAGCGAACAGAAAAGTACACACTATTTTAAATTTATTTTGTATTTACTTTTCCATTACTTTGATACTTGCCTTTCTGACCGCTTTCCCTTTCCCTCTTTTAATGACGCCAGCAGTTTGCAACTAATTCTGTTTCTTTAAAATTGGTTTGAAGGGTAAGGTAAATAGAGCCGTTTCCTACCTCCAGCCAGCAGACGCTCTCCGCAGGTCAATCCTTTCAGCACCTGTTTTCACTCTTCCTTGTTCACCTTGCAGCGCTACAAAATTTGGAAAACATTTGACTTAGTTTTTCTCAAGCTTGGTAGGGAGTTTTAACTAGCTCCATCAGAGTCATTTAACTCCAGATCCCTCCTGTGGCTGTCCTGTTCTAAACGGTTTAGCACTTGATTTTTCACAGAACACGGTTGGTCTGTTTCCCCATTTCCTCCCGTCCAGATCTGGCTTTCCCTCCAAGTGCAGTCTTATAAATAGTGCCTCATTAAAAGAAGTTAGCACCTGCCCTGCCTGGCAAGGCACTGATGAGTTTGCACTGTGACAAACTACCCTGACCTGAATTTCCCAAGCGTATCACTCTGGGCACCTCTGATGGTTATTGAGGCTTCTAAATATGTGTATCTTTAAAAACAATGATTTTTAAAAGAACCTTTTGCAATGAGGTGATGCTAGTGGCAGAATGGGTCTCACTTCCCAATCTCCAGGCCTTTTCTTCCAGGGCTTATTGTCCTTCCTCGTCGCCTGGCAAGAAGCACTGAGAATAAAATGAAATTCCCGTCATCCTCATGCTCAGCATCGTAGGCCTGCCCTGCAGAGATCTGCCCGTTGCTGTAAGACATTTGATCAAAACTTTACAAGTCACGCACTTGCCTGTACACATTTTTACACTGCCAAAATTTCTAGTTTCACTATCAAGAATATTATTTTTAAGCAAGGAAGATAGAAAATGAAGTTGGAAAGTAAAACTCCTCCCAATCGTCACACATGCAGCTTCTTGCTGTTGACCTCTAGAAGCAGGACAACAGCTCTTCTCCAGCCTGCCCACTCCCCCAGGTGTGTGCTGAGAAGTTTTGGTCCATGTTTCTAAGAGAAGAACCTGGAGCGAGAAGAGTTCAAGAAGAAGGAGGTACAGATTGAGCATCCAAAGTGCTGCACAAATCCCAGACTTTTTGAGTCTGAACGTGACATAACAGGTGGAGAATTCCACCCCTGACCTCAGGTGATGGGCTGCACAACACAGTTTATCCAGCGCCCCCCAAGGGAAAAATGACCCTCCAGTTGTCATGTGTCTTTATGATGGCTCAGTGTGCACAAACTTTGTTTTAGGCACAAAACTATTAAAAATCAGTATAAAATTACCTTCAGGCTACGTGGATAAGGTATATAGAAAACAAATGAACTGGGTGTTTAGATCTGTGTCCCATCCCTTAAGTATCTCATTCTATATGCAACTATCTCAAAATTAAAAAAAAAAATCAAAAACGTTTCCAGTCTCACGCATTTTGGCTAAGAGATACTCAAGCTGTGGAGTATCATCAGAACTTAAGAAGGAGGTGCTAGCGACCTCCTCGGGAGAGGTCAGCTGCCGCAGGCCGGGCGAACAGGCTGGGGAGGACCGAGGAGAAAGGGAGAAAGGAGACTGCGGCCAGACCCTAAAGCTGGACGGAGACTGAGGCATTACCCACGCAGGCGAGGATCGCAGTGGGGGGACCACAGGCCACGGCCACAGACCCAATGGCAGAAACAAGCAAAGACGTGGAGCAGAGTGAAACGTGACAGAAGCCAACATTAAGAAAATGGGGGTTTAGACGCTTTGGCCCTTTTACTCAGTGTTGCGCACTTTTACGGGACTTAGAGCACATTAGTCAGTGGGGGCTGTAGTTAGGAAGTACCTCGGACCCGCGGGCTTGGACCACAGGGGTTTGTTTCGTCACTGTGCTGAAGCGTGGAAGTCCCAGATGCTGGCGTTTCTCCTGAGGCCTCTGTCCTTGCGCGGGGATGGCTGTCTTCCTTCTGTGTCCTCTGTGTGGTGGGGTCCTCAGCTCCTCTTCTTATAAGGACACCGTCAGATTGGACTAGGGCCCCACCCTAAAGATGCCATCTTGTCTTAATTACCCCCTTAAAGCCCATAACTCCAGTATATCCACCTTTGATGTCCTTCAGCACATGAATTTCGGGGTGATACAATTCAGCCTGTAACACAGGGGAGGTGATTGAAAAACATAAAGATTTACAAGGTAAGGAAAGCGCATGAATTCCAGAATGCTCTCTACAGCCTGCTCACCATAGGCAACAATAGAGAAAATGTCCCAAAATGTTCTGGGGGAAGGGAGGTCATTTGCAGTTCTAGGGACCCTCCACTCAGTTATCCAAACCAAGTTTATGTGCATGACAGAAAAACATGCACCAGCACAGAGAGAGGGTTTTCGCCAAGCTGCTGTCATTACCCAGGCTCAGGACAGTGTCTGGACATTGCTTGACTTCAAGGAAATGCTCAACAGTTTTTCTAAATCCATGTATCAACTTATTCCCTTCTTCTAAGAAGGAGACTCAGGGCCTGGCACACTGGCTCAGGCCTATAATCCAAGCACTTTGGGAGGCCGAGGCAGGTGGATCACAAGGTCAGCAGTTTGAGACCAGCCTGGCCAACACAGTGAAACACTGTCGCTACTACAAATAAAAAATACAAAAATTAGCTGGCTGTGACGGTGCATGCCTGTAATCCCAGCTACTCGGGAGACCGAGGCAGGAGAATCACTTGAACCCTGGAGGTGGGGGTTGCAGTGAGCCGAGATCACACCACTGCACTCCAGCCTGGGTGACAGTGCGAGACAGAGTCAGAGTTGACACGGACGGGCTGACTCTGAGACAGTCGCTGTCCCCTGTCCAACATAACAACCACCAGACTTCACCCTGTCAGTCCTGGGGACTGCTCAGCCTCTGGACATGGCACAGTCTTCTCATTGCATGCTGGGCCCTGGGGTAGGGCTCTGCTCACTGATCATACACGTAACTGAGAAAGTGAAAATCCTGCTCACGGCATGCCTCTTTTGCCAGATATTTAAAATTTTCAAGGAGACGAATTTATGAATATGGTAGAATCTGGCTGGTGTTTCTCGCCGAAGGCATGAGTGCTCACGATGTGAATGCGCCCTGGGGAGGTTCCGGGCAGCACCCCACAGGCCGGGTGGCCGTGAAAACACCCCAACACACCCGCACCCACTGGCCAGAGGCTGGTGCTCTCACACCCCCCCGTGTACCGGTCCCTCGGTCCCTGGCCCCTCACCTGGGTCCTCCCCGGCAGTCCTAGGTGATGGTCAGTCTCTGAGCAGGAGGCTTCCGGGACCCGCTTCTGACCTGTGGCCATCCTCAAAGCCCACCCTAAGGTTTGAGGTCAGAGCCCTGCGGGTCAGCTGTTTCGAAAATCACTCTTCCCGATAGGCATTTGGCACAGTGGATATTTATTTTCTGATTAAGAAATGGAAAGAAGCTGGCAGAAAAGCATGCATTTAATTCAGCAAGTGATTACAGACCACGCACTGGCTGCAGCGTGTTGCTAAGTTATTTGGGAGGCTCTGAAATGAATGAAACCTGGTCTCTGAACTCAGCGAGCCTATGGTCTACATAAACTGTGGTGCTTAAAGCTGACAGAGCTGAGATTTTCATAAACTGTATTTACTTTCCTAGATCACCCTGATTCTAGTCTTGCTGCTTCAGCTTCTACTCAGCGGCTTATTTAGCTTTACAGACTAGCTTCATCTGCCAGCTCTCTGCACTAGCTCCCTTCTTCCAGCTCCCCTTGTCCCCCAAAAAGGCAGTGCAGGGTAACTGAGACAACAATGCTTTTTCTAATCTTATCAGAGCACACCCAGAAGGGCACATGCAGTTCCACTGCGCCCACCCTGCCTGGCTTTCAGCAAGCACAACTCGCTGTTGTCTAACGTGTGGCTTCCGTCTATCAACTCCCTGCCAACACTAGAGAGCCAGGGTCTGTGGAAGCTCGGCAAACTGCATCCATGACAACTGTACCTACAGCAGGGTACTCAGCAGGTGGGTGATAAGAAACATCACCCTACTCGTCACTCATTGATGAGTAATTGAATATTAAACTAATTTTATGCTAACCAATACTACTTCCATGCCACGTTTGATCTATAGCTAACTCATACTATTATTTAAAACAAGACAAAACAGAAGGGAGGGAGGGAGGAAGGAAGGAGGGAGGGAGGAAGGAAGGAGGGAGGGA
>PVKV010019124.1:0-42999 GCA_004027835.1 Alouatta palliata
CGCTGTCCCAGCCTGACTGTGGCCTCATAAAGATGGACACCGCTGTCCCAGCCTGACTGTGGCCTCATAAAGATGGACACCGCTGTCTCAGCCTGACTGTGGCCTCATAAAGATGGACACGCTGTCCCAGCCTGACTGTGGCCTCATAAAGATGGACACCGCTGTCCCAGCCTGACTGTGGCCTCATTAAGATGGACGCTGCTGTCCCAGCCCCACTGCAGCCTCAGGGCTGACCTAGCCGCAGACCCGGGCTGGGGGCCTTCCTGGGAGTCTGCAGTCCATGGGCACAGCTGGCGGAAGTCCTGTGGACCGATCCCAGCACGCTGCCCCAAATGTGGTCCCCACACCACAGACAGAGCTGAGTCTGCACCTGGCGGGTACTCCCCATGGCTTCCTCCACCCCTGAGGCCTAGGTCTGGGACACGGGTTTTGTCCTAGCATTTTAAGGACTGTGGTAAAATATATGTAACAAGACACCTTCTGAACCGTTTTAAATGGGGTTAAACGCATTTGTGGTGATGTGCGGCCGTCACCATTGGTCTCCAAGGCTATTACCCAGTGAGCCCGAGACGGTAGCCCCATGAGACGTCCACTCCACGCTCACTTCCCTCTGCAGCCTTCCCTGACCACGTACCACAGTGAAGTCCTAACCGACGCTCGAGGCAGGTGGGCTGCTGCATGGATCCCTGGCTCCTGTCCATTCCTGAGCCTCACAGGCCCCGGTGAAAGTGGGGGAGCCACCCCTGAGCCCCCAACCGTGCCCGAGGGAGCTCCTGCAGAGCCCTGCCCCACCTGGCAGCGTGTCAGGGTGCAGGAGGCTCGCAAGGCAGAGCTCAGGGCCTGGGCGTTCCAAACACCAGGGCTCTGAGCCCTCGGGATGCCAGGCTTGGGCATCCATGATGTGTGGGCACCAGGGGGGCTGATCCGGGTTGGAAACCCAGATGCACCCAGTGGGGGTGCACTGGGACTTGGGTGGTCAGAAAGTTCCCGGCTTGGGAGCTGCCCAGGCCGAGTCGTCCCTCCCACGTCTGTCTCTGCGAGGTGGTCACCACGGAGGCAGCAAATTCAGGCCGGAGTGAGGCCTGTGATCCTCAAGGAACCAGCATGGGGCATTTCAGCCCAGGGTGTCCTGGAAACAGCCCTGTGGCTTCTGCACCCAGAGCAGGCAGCCTCCACCTCCACTGTCTCAGCGTTTTTGTCCCTGTGTCCTCTCCCCGTGTCCTCTCGGGCATCTCCCTCATGTCCCCTCCCTGTGTCCCTGACCCCGTGTCCCCGTCAGCATCTCCCTCGTGTCCCCTCCCTACATCTCTCCCAATATCCCCTCCCTGTGTCCCCTCGGGCACCTTCCTCATGTCCCCATGTCCCTGTCCCTCTGTCCCTGTTCCCATGTCCCTCCCTGTCCCTATGTCCCCGTATCCCTGTCCCCGTGTCCCCACAGGCATCTCCCTCATGTCCCCTGCGTGTCCCCGTCCCATGTCCCCTGGGCAGGTCACTGGGTTGCACACCCAGGACTGAAGCCAGGCAGCCTGGCACCAGTGCACTGCCCTAACCACTGGGCGACGCTGCCCTTCCACACAAGCCCTTCTGAGGAATCCTGTGTCCCTGGCCAGGCATGGGGACCGGCGGGGCAGGAGCACCCGGGCTAAGCGTGTGTCCCGAGCGCCCCCCTGCCCACAAGGAGGGACCCAGTGTGGCTGCACCCACAGGGTCAGAAACTGCCTAGATTGGGTCCACCCGGCATTAGAAAGAGACAACCTGCAGAGCCACAGGTGGGACGGTCGGTGGGCACCGTTTCCAGAACTTTCAACCCAGAAAACAGACCCTGGTTGATCAGATTTGATGCCTCTGGTCTACCTGGCCAAAAATCAGGTAAGAAAAACGTCTGCATTCAGCCTGGCTCATCCATTTTGAAGCCCACACTGCCCCCACCCTCTAGTTTTGTTTGGCTTTTTTGTGCGTTTTAAGGGACAATCAGGGTTTTCTGTGGGGTCCCAGGGCTGGGCACCTTCCGACTCTGCCCCATAGCCCCTGGCTCCTCCACGATGTCCTGTGCTCTCCCAGTCTGAGGCTTGTCTTTTTGTTCTCTTAACAGTCTTTTCTGAACAAAGTCAAAAGAATTTTTTAAAATAGAGATGAGGGTCTCACTATATTGCCCAGGCTGGTCTTGAACTCCTGGGCTGAAGTGATCTTCCTGCCTCAGCCTCTCAAAGTGTTAGGATTACAGGCTTGAGCCCCCTCCCTTGGCTGAAAGTTTTTGATTCGAATGAAGGGTGTGTTTTCATCTTTCACAAATCGCTGTCTGAGGCCATGTCTAAGAACTCCTTCCTCACTCTGCGTTAGCAAATGTCGTCTCCTGTGTTTTCTTCCACAGGTTTTTTATGTTTTATGTTTAGGTCCATGGTCCATCTCGAGTTGAATTTTTGTATAAAATGTAAGGCATGGGTTATTAAAAAAAAAATATATATATATATATGGAAGTTCAATTGTTGTAGCCCCATTTGTTGAAAAGATAATTCTGGGTGTCCTGCCTTTTCACTCTGCCAAAAGCCAGCTGGCCCCATTTGTGTGGCTCTATTTCCAGATGGTGTCCACAGCCCAAGTCTGTCCTTTCCCTAGACACACTGTCCTGCGATGGCTTTAGAGTAAATCTTGAAAGCAGGCAGTGTGAGTTCCAACTGGTTCTTTTTCAAAATGGTTCCTAGTGCTTTCCATAAAGATGTTAGAATCAGCTTGTAAATATCTGCAGAAAATGGAATTCCAAATGGGCTTTCACTGAATCTGGGGATGGATTACAGGGAGGACGGACATCTTAGTCACACCGTGTCTTCAGTGTGTGAGGACCGCAGGCCTTCTGCTGATTTCATCATGTTCTGTGATTCTCAGCACATACATGGACCCTAGACCTAGGCTGTGAGACTTGGATGTAAGCATTTCATGGTTTTTGTTGCTATTAATGAACTTTAAAAAATCTGAATTCCAATTGTTCACTGCTAGTATACAGAAATACAATTGATTTTTATATATCGATTTCTATTCTGTGACCTTGTTAAACTCTCCTATCTTTCTTAAGCTTTTCTGTGGGTTTCTACACAGACAGTTCTATTCTCTTCCTTTCCAATCCTGTGCCTCCTACTTCCTTGTTTCGCTGCTCTGCCCAGGACTTCCAACAGCACAGTGCTGAACGGGAGCAGGGAGCGGGCATCCTTGGGTTGGTCCCAATCTTAGTGGGAAAACACTCAGTCTTTTGTGATGAATGTTGGTAGCTGTAAGTTTTTTTTGGTAGATGTTCTCCACTGGGATAAGGAAATTCCCTTCTATTCCTAAATTGCTGAAAGTGGTTTTTAAAAAATCATGACCGAATATGAATTTAGTCAAATGCCTTTTCTACATCTCTTGAGATGAACAGCTGGCATTTTTCTTTGCTGCATGAATACTGTGAATTACAGGATGTTTTGTTCTTTCTGAAGTTTTGTGGTTTCACTCCAGAACTGCTTAGTGCCACCGCCCAGCAGCACCCAGGGGCCCCTTGCTGTTCTGCCTTTGGTGGGAGTGGGACCTTGTTTCTTCCCTTTCACCATGGAAGGTTTTGGAATGTTCTTTTTTCCCCCTGAAGTTTCAGGATGAGAAACCTTTGCATGAGGGCATTTCCACTCAGTGTGGGGGATTCGTGCCCCCCTCAGGATAATCCCGTCTTGAATTCTGAGCCGCCCTCTGAGCCATGACACCCTTTCTCAGTCTCGCCATTCTGGAACCCTGGCTGGCTGCAGCGGGACTTCTGGATTAACCTCCCAGGGACACGTCTCTCCCCCGCTTTTTCATCTTTGTCTTTGAGTGGTATCTTCTTTCCTAAGTGTGTCCTACTTCTTTTTTGATGAGGGTAACCCTATTTTTAGCTTCTGAGAACTCCTCTTCACCCTGGGTTCCTTTTTCATGGCATCTTGTTCTTGTTTCATGGATGCAGCCCTGCTCTGCCCTCTTGGCATCCCTGATGATAACTCCCGTGTCCCCCAAGGCCATGTCTATCCTTCTTTCAGGCTCCTCTCTTTCCCTATGCGCCTCCCTTCCTTGAGAGGGGGCACTAACACGGGATGGACGCTCTGCGGCCTGGGTGGGGCTTACCAACCACTGGGTTCACTGCGAATGTCCGGACAGTGCTGGCCTTCGTCAGCCCCAAGCACTGGCTGATGTCATTCTCCCCTTTGGGGTGCTCATTTTCACCAGAAACTGGCCCTTTGGCCCCTTGGTGGGCTGCAGGCATCCTGGGTAGGGAAGGGTGAGGGGTCCACGAAGAGGTTCTCCCTCAATGCCTCCTGCAGCTGGCAACCTACCACCCTCCTGGGGCCTGACCCCACATCCAGGTCTCCAGAGAGGGGGCACAGGGCCAGGGGCTGGTACCATGGTGGGGGAGGCAGGAGCCGGCCTCACCACCTGTTTTCTTCCCCATTCCAGCCTCAGTCCAAGTATTATTTTTATTAGCAAAAAACCCCTAATAATCAGGAATGGAAATGTTCTGTATTGAAGGAGAGCAGGCTGAATAAACTGCGGTATGGCCAAGCGGAGGAAGCCGGCACAGCTGTGATGAGGGCTGCCCTGGGAGATTTGGTGCACCCAGCATCCTCCCTGCTGCTGTGAAGAAGCTGGTCCCCAGGCAGGATGTACAACGAAATCTCAACTAGAAAATACATGTAAACAGGAAAAGACCAGCAAGGTAGTCTCAGAACCCTCCCTGTGGCTCTCCACGTGTAATGGGACAAATGAGGGTTCAGCTTTTCCTCCCGGGCAGTTATACATTTCCTGACACGTCCACACACCTGGCACCAACAGGGCCATCGGGAACCATGACGCGGGATGGGCGCGTCTACACCACACGGCAGCAACAGGGCCATCGGGAACCACGATGTGGGACGGGCGCGTCTACACCACACGGCAGCACCCTTGGGAACCACGACACGGGACGGGCGCGTCTACACCACACGGCAGCAACAGGGCCATTGGGAACCACGATGTGGGATGGGTGTGTCTACACCACACGGCAGCAACAGGGCCATCGGGAACCACGATGCAGGACGGGTGCGTCTACACCATACGGCAGCAACAGGGCCATCGGGAACCACGACGCGGGACAGGCACATCCACACCACACGGCAGTACCTGTGCAATTGGGAACAGCAATGTGGGACGGACAGTATGGGGACAGACATCTGACGAGTCTCAGGACGCAGCCATGGGAACCCGGGTTCCAGGCATAGTGGACGTGCAGCTCGGTGGGCAAGGGCAGAAGAGAATGGAGTGCGGGCAGGCTGGGCAGGCACAGAGGTCGTGACTGGTCGCCTTTGGGAAGCTAACTAGGCTGGGAGCTCTTCTCAGAAGGCGACGTCCCCTCTGACGTGGTGTCCGCCCTGGCACCAAGCTGCTTTTATTTCCTAGTGACAGTAAACAGGACCCAGCCACATTTCCCCAGTAACCATGGCTGCAGCTGCGCCTGTCACCCCGAGGCTCCAGAGACACTGGTGTGGGTGCTCCTGGGCCTCTGTTGTCAGTTCACAGAAGATTCCACAGCTTCAGCCTGCCAGAAAGGAGGCTGATTCTAACTGACTGCCGTGACTCTTGGTGGGGAGCAGGGGTGTGGGAGCAAGGAGGTCAGGAAAGGCCCGGTGCACTTGTTCCTGAGAGAGCAGCCAGCCAGCCCTGCCTGACTGCTGACGGTGGGGAGCAGCCCAGCGTGCAGGGACCCCGCAGCTCATGGACTTCCTTGCTGGGGTCTGAGGGCTATTTAGTGTCTAGTCAAATCCTCGGTCTCCTGTGTCCCTTTGCTGCTGCCTGTGTATTTCCCGGACGCTTCCTCTCCTCCACCAACCCATCCACCGGGCAAACAGTGGCCACCGAGAGCCTGGAGCCGACCCTTGGAGGGACACGGGCCTCACCGACGGGGTCACTCGTTCAGCAGCGACTCAGCAGACTTTATCCTTTAACTCCCTAAGTACCTGAGAGAAAATAGTTATTGACTCATTTTACTGTAAATTTCTTTTAAATTATTTATTTATTTTACTTTCAGTGCATACTATATCTGGCATTTCTCCCCATGTTATCCCTCCCCACCGCCCATTGTCTCTCCCCTACCCCCCCAAATGTCCTGTGTGTGACGCTCCTCTCCCTGAGTCCATGTGTTCTCGTTGTTCAACACCCACCTATGAGTGAGAACATACGGTGCTTGGCTTTCTGTTCTTGGGTCAGTTTGCTGAGAATAATGGTTTCCAGATTCATCCAAGTCCCTACAAAGGACACCAACTCATCGTTTTTTATGGCTGCGTAGTATTCCATGGTGTATATGTGCCACATTTTCTTTGTCCAGTCTATCATTGATGGGCATTTGGGTTGGTTCCAGGTCTTTGCTATTGTACACAGGGCTGCAAAGAACATACGTGTGCATGTGTCTTTATATTAGAAGGATTTATAGTTCTTTTGGCTGGGTCAAATGGAATTTCTATTTCTAGATCCTTGAGAAATCACCACACTGTGTTCCACAATGGTTGAACTAATTTACACTCCCAACAGTGTAAGAGTGTTCTTATTTCTCCACATCCTCTCCAGCATCTGTTGTCTCCAGATTTTTTGATGATCACCATTCTAACTGGAGTGAGATGGTATCTCAATGTGGTTTTGATTGGCATTTCTCTAATGACCACTGATTATGAGCATTTTTTCATATGTTTGTTGGCCTCATGTATGTCTTCTTTTGAAAAGTGTCTGTTCATATCCTTCACCCACTTTTGAATGGGGTTGTTTGTTGTTTTCTTGTGTATCTGTTTTAGTTCTTTGTAGATTCTGGATATTAGCCCTTTGTCAGATGGGTAGATTGCAAAAACTTTTTCCCATTCTGTTGGTTGCTGATTCACTCTGATGATGGTTTCTTTTGCTGTACAGAAGCTCTGGAGCTTAATTAGATCCCATTTGTCTATCTTGGCTTTTATTGCCATTGCTTTTGGTGTTTTAGTCATGAAGTCCTTGCCTATGCCTATGTCCTGGATGGTTTTACCTACATTTTCTTCTAGTGTTTTTATGGTGTTAGGTTTTATGTTTAAATCTTTGATCCATCTGGAGTTAATTTTAGTGCAAGGTGACAAGTAGGGGTCCGGTTTCTGCTTTCTGCACATTGCTAGCCAGTTCTCCCAACATCATTTATTAAACATGGAGTCCTTTCCCCATTGTATGTTTTTGCTGGGTTTGTCAAACATCAGATGGTTGTAGATGTGTGGTGTTTCTTCTGGGGTCTCTGTTCTGTTCCACTGGTCTATGTCTCTGTGAATTTCTAACACTTTGACTTTGAAGTGAACTGGGGTTTATTCTTTTCAATCATCTAAAGAAAAGGCCTCTTGCAGCCAAATGAAGACAGAAAAGCAGAAGAATATTAAATCCTTGCAAGGGAACAAGCTGTGCCAAAGCAGCTCCGAAGTCCTTTGCATGGAAACTGAAGGTGCTCATCTGGAATTATCTGCACAGAAGCAGACATGCCAGTCGATTTCCTGCCAACCCTGGTTAATTCCTGCCTCGTCTTGTGTCTCCACACACAAAACATATTCTGTCCAGAGACGGCCCACAGGGCCGTCTGTGCTCCGTGGTGTTGGACTGAGGGAACCCCCAGGGCCGTCTGTGCTCCGTGGTGTTGGACTGAGGGAACCGCCAGGGCCGTCTGTGCTCCATGGTGTTGGACTGAGGGAACCCCCAGGGCCGTCTGTGCTGTGTGGTGTTGGACTGAGGGAGCCCCTGCGGCCATCTGTGCTCCGTGGTGTTGGACTGAGGGAGCCCCCGGGGCAGTCTGTGCTCTGTGGTACTGAACTGAGGGAGCCCCCAGAGCCATGTGTTCAGATTTGTCTTGGCCTCTGGGCAGTACTTCCTCCTGGCATGGGGCAGGACCCTCTGGGATGGGGATCTTAGGACCGCAATAGACAATGCAGGGCAGAGATCTCCTCATGGCCAGGCCTTACACAGAAAGGTGGGAAGTTAGAGGGATAATTCAGGCCAGCTTTAAAACAGGTTGTGGCTTCTATGACCGTCCTTGGGGACAGAGGTTCTAGTTTCTCTGGTAGCCTTGGGCGAGATGGAGACTGGGAGACCACAGGGCAGAAGGTCACTGCAGAGGCTGGTCCGCTGGGGTGTGGCTTTCTGGCCCAATCAGTCTCCATGGAGCCCATCATGTACTGGGAGACGCCCCTCTCCTGACACCCTCCAGGACCCCCCCTCCCCACCACAGGAAGGATGGCAAGGGGTAGGAGAGAAGCCGGAAGTCCTGGCCGGACAGGAGTATGTGTGACCCCGGCAGAGCCCTGGAAAAGGACCTGGTGCCCTGGAGGCTCTCCCACCACCGTGCCTAGGCTGGCCTCTTGGAGATGAGGGAGCAGAGACCCACCAGACACCGCCGTGGAGACCCCAGCTGATGCCTCAAGGACAGAGCACGCCAACGACAGCCCAAACCCAGCCTCAGAACTCCCCGTAAACAGATGGCGGCCCTCTGAATCCGCCACACTTCACGGGAGCTTGAGCAGCAGGAGACGATCAGTTCTGGACGGGCCCCGCTTTGCGCTCTTCTCCTTGTTCTCCAGAGTCCACCCGCTCATCTTCCCTGCACGTTTCTGTATTTTAAAGACTATCTGTGAGAGTCTGAGACACCCACTAGGACTCTGACTGGCGTGCAGTAAGTGCGTGTGTTAATCTGGGGACCGGCTTCCCCGTTCGGGACAGGTGTGTGCTATTCACTCATTTCTCCACCTATCCTGCTGGTACATGCACAACTTCTCTTGCTAAGATTATTCTTAAGTCTTTCATACTTTGGTTATTGTCATGACCAGAAAACTTTTTCCATTAAATTTTCTATGACTGACGGCATAGAGGAAGGCGGCTGATTGTGGTGGTTACACAACTTTTCTTCAATCTGCCAACAAAATGCAGTTCAGGAGCAGAATCCCCACCTCAGCCTGTGACAGGGAAAGGCGGGTGGACCTCTGAGGGCCGAGAATTCCCGAGGCGGTCAGGAGAGCGGCACCTGCCTGGCCTCTTGCCCCCATGCTTGACCTAAGGCTGTACCAGATGGCTTGTTCCCAGTGGGACGTGCTGGGGCAGGCGGCTGCCCTCAGGACGTCCCTGTCAAGGCCGTGAAGCTGCCAGAAACGTGTCTGACTCTTCAGTGGCCTCTGGGGAGTGAGCACGTCACTGCCAACAACGTCCCCTCAGCAGCGAGGCCTGCACATCTTACAGTCTGGACCTCGACCCGCAGCTGCTGCCTTCTTCGGGCTAAATCCACTCCCCCGGACTCCCAGGCGTCTCCCGGCTGAGTACGGCAGGCAGCTCAGCAGACACTGTCATGGCCAGCTCTCCTCCAAGGCTCCTGCTTTCCAAATCAAAGTTCAGATGCTGTGAACAGACACTGAGGACATGGGGTGTGCTGGGCTCCCAGAAAAATGCTCCTGCCCAGGGCCCATGGCTGGACAGCTAGGGCAGGACTCCTGGACGTCTCTTACAGCGGCACACGCCAGGCACGGGCCTGGATGTGCTCAGAGGGGCCGGTGGCCACGTGGAAGATCTGGGGAGGCTGGTGGTGGGGAAGACGGCCGGAGTGGCACTACAGGCCAGCCACAGGAGTGACAAGGGGAACAGGAATGAACAGAACAACAGCCCAGCAGAGTCCATGAAGAAGAAACAGTCTCTCCTGAGTGATCCGGATGGAGGCAGGAAATACTGAGCAGAGAGGACAGTCCCCAGCCAGGGCCACACCCTCAAACCTGGGACCACAAAGCAAGAACACGCATTCCCTTTCTCCCGCCAGGGTGCTGCCTTTCCCAAAACCACCCTGGCCTGCCCTGTACCCCTCCTGCACGCAGGCCTCTACCACAGAGCTGCCTGGCTTCTTCCTAGAGGGTCCCTTTGTGAGCATCCCAGCTGTCTCTGCAGACCAACAACTCCTGCTGTCATCAGAGGAGGGCAGCCCACGGAGGGCACCCCACCCCACAGAGCCCTCCCCATGGCCGCCACACACGGGGCCACACGAGGCTTCAGTTTCCTGTTTTGCGAAAGGGGAGAGACACCTTGCTGTTTGATTCTGTGTGGCGAGTGCTGTCCAAAGCAATGCACATATTCAACTTAATCTCAACAGCTCTGAAGAATCTGCATGTGGTTGATGAGGAAACCGAGGCTCAGAACGGAATGTTTCAAGCCCTACTGCTGTCTGAACCAGAGCTGGACGGGAGCGTGGGTCACACTCAGGGTCTGGAAACTGAGCCAGCTCTCGACTGTGACTCATATCGTGGCGAGAAGAGAGACCGGAGACCTGGGAGGGATTTTATGGAAAAAGAACCGGCCAGGTGCAATAGCTCACGCCTATAATCCCAGCACTTTGGGAGGCTGAGGTGGGTGGATTGTTTGAGGTCAGGAGATCAAGACCAGCCTGGCCACCATGGTGAAACCCCGTCTCTACTAAAAATACAAAAAATTAGCCGGGTGTGGTGGCCAGCCTGTAGTCCTAGCTACTCGGGAGGTTGAGGCAGGAGCACTGCTTGAACCCGGGCGGTGAGGCTGCAGTGAGCCGTCGTCGCACCGCTGTACTGCAGCATAGGTGGCAGAGCGGGACTCCATCACAGAAAAAAAAAAAAAATCGAAGTTTTTATATCAGGGATTTGAGGGTTTTTTTTTTTTTTTTTTTTTTGTCAGACTAAAGTGATAATCCAAAACACAAGTCTCCCATTTTCCCTCATCAAATCTGTGCAGGAAGCAGAGCAGAAAACGCAGCACTTTATCCCTGCCCAGAGGGTTTCCAGGTCCTGCTGTTTCCAGGCCTCCTTGAGCTTCCTCGGTGTCTCCCATCCCTCGACAGGGGCGCTGAGGGCTGCCAGGGTAGGCAGCTGGCCACACGTGCAGCAGCACTGCCGTCACTGGGCCCTGCGCACCTCCCAGAGCTCGGCCCATTGGCACCCTGCGGCCCCGTGACACACCTGCTGCGGGTCCCCGCCCGGTGGTGGAGGGGGTCTGCTGCCGTCAATGCCACGGTGGCAGTGGCTGCGGACCGGAACCTGCCTCCCTGGTAAAGAACAGCCACAGTTTGGCCTGGGCCTGTGGCCTTTGGGTTAGGATGGTGCTGCCCACCCCTCTGCGCTGCAGATGTCCAGGCTGATGGGATGCAGATGGACCCAGGGGCTCCGCCAGGGCGTCACATGGGCTACCTGCCTCACCCTCTCCTGCCCCTGGGTGGACATTGATGGCACGCACGGGAGGTTCCTGGAATGTGGGAGGGCCACGGGCTGGTCCTGCGCTGCCCACTCAGATGCTGCTGTAAGACGGGGCGCCGGATGCTCACCAAGATCCCCAAGTTTGGATCTGCTGTGGCCCTAACACAGCCCTTGTTATACCTCACGGATGGGAAGGGGCTGCGGCCCAGTGCAGCTGCCCTAGGGAGCCCCTCTGCCTGCTCTTTCTGAAGAAATCAGCTCTGAACGCAGAACCTGCCACCCAGTGCTCGGGTCCAGGACAACTCTGCTTGTGGCTGTAGGGCCAGGTGAGGACCTGCCATGCCCCCCTCCTTGCCACGCGGCTGGTCAGGGCGCCAAGAGTCCCCCACAGGACAGGATGCGACAGACGTGAGCACGTTTTGTGCTGTCGGGAAGCACGACTTAGCAGCTTGCAGGGCTCAGCCTCACGCAGGTGCAGGTGGACAGACACCCCAACGGCGGACCCCGGAGGCCTGCGCCTGACCCTCCCCAGTGCAAGGGACTCCTCCTGCCTGGCCGCAGGCTGGGACCTTTCTCCCGCCTGAGGCTGGACGGAAACCACAGCTTTTCCCAGTCTCCCGGTGCTAATCTTTGAGCTGGAGCTCAGACCTGGGCTCTGCTGGTCTCCCAGGTGCTGACCGCAGCGTGGGGCCTCCCAGCCTCCAGGACCTGGTGAGCCGAGGTCTGCCAGTCAGCCCCTCTAGGCCACGCCCTTTCATCCTGCACCTCCAGAGAACCCTGATCAACACAAGCTGGCATCCGCAAAGCCCTCGCTCTGCAAGCTGACACAACTCCGCGTTTGCTATGTCTGCCCACATGCAGAAGAAACTTGGCCACCAGCTTTTAAAGCTGTTGCAAAAATGTTCTCAGTGAGTTCAGTGCTTCAAATCCCAGTCATGAAATCTATAACTAATTATACCGGTCTTAATTTAATTATGTGAGTTTAAAAGAAAAAATCAATTAACAGAGCCAAAAATCAGCCTGAATGTACGAGGAAGCAATGGATTTTGAAAAACAACCTCCAGCCACAAAGCTCCACGGATGGTGGGTGGGCCAGCAGGCGGGTCTCCAGCGGGAGGACGCACAGCCTGTTCTGGCCTCCAGCCAGCCCGCGGGTGCTCGCACCGTCCAGGCTGCACGGCAGCGCCCGGCACAGAGGGAGCAGGCAGCTCTGTGAGCATGGACACCGCTGCCGGCCGCCCATCTCTCCACAGCGCCCAGATCCTCAAGGTGCGTGTCTCCAGGCCACATCCACTGGCAGGAAGCCAACACAGAGCCCACGAGACCCCAAATCACACTACATCGTTACAATCATCACCTAATTTCACCCCAGACACACGTTCCTCATGAGACACTGCTCTCTGCCAGTTATCCTGCGGCCATTAGGGCCGATGGCAGCTGAAGCCCACGATCCCATGCGTATGCTTATGGGGAGACTTCGGTGTGGGGGGCCTCACCTGGGAGCAGATGGTGGGGAGCAGAGAGGTGGCATGGCCTCCTCCAATAGCCGTCCACGGCCTAAACTCCCAGAGGCCACAGATTCCCTGGAGGCCCCACAAGGGCAACGGGAAGCGCAGGCGGTGCCCACCCCAGTGTGGCTGGGGCCGGAGGTGGGAGGTCCTGCCTGGCTTAGCCTTGGCCAGCTGGGAACAGGTGAAAACTCCCACTCCAGCTCTGACCTCAGCTCCGTTCTGTCCGTACAGCCTGGATTTAAACGTCTACGCCACAGCTAAAAAGCAGCCTGAAAAGCTGGGTGGTGCCAGCACAGGGCGTCGCAGACTCACAGAGCCACCAGGAGCTGGGCGCCATGGGGCAATGAAACCACATGGCTTCAACACTCAGAGGGGCTGTGTGCAGACACGCCTAGGCTTCCTCCAGCCCCGCACAGCAGCACCGAGCTGTGGCACGCGTGCCCCTCCTCCGGGCACCTGGACCCTGGCGACTCCCAGGTGTCAGGGAGGATGGCAGATGTGTGTCGGGCACATCGTGTTTGCCAGTGTGGGGTGCATGGCAAACCCAGCAGCCCTCAGCCTGGGGCTGCAGCACAGAGCTCAGGCTTGCATGCTTTCACAGCTGTGGTAGGCCGGATAATGGCCCTAGAGAGGTCCACGCTCTGGCGCCCGCAACCCATGAATGCATCACCCCACAGGCAGGAGGGGCTCTGCAGGTGTAGGTGGGACTCAGCTGAGGACCTTGAGATGGGAGATGGTCCTGGGTGGCCAGTGGGCTCAGGGTCCTCAGGAGGTCCCCATAGGAAGGGGTGCTGGAGGTCAGAGGAGGCAACACAGGGAAGCAGAGGACAGAATCCTGCTTCTGGAGGCAGAGGAAGGGGCCACGTGCCCACGGCCCCCACAGGCTAAACAGGCAGAAAAGGGCTCCCTTGGAGCCTCCAAAAGGAACTGGCCCTGCCACACCTTGATTTTCACCCCAGGACCCCCACCGTGGACTTCTGCCCACCAGAGCTGTCAGAGAATGAAGCTGTGCTGTCTGAAGCTAAGCGGTTTGTTTTGTAGCAACAGGGAGCACACAGGATGAGTGCTGGCTGTGCTCCCAGCAGGTGTCCTTAGCAATGCCCACATTTGTTTTTTGAGACAGGGTCTGGTCTGTCACCCAGGCTGGAGCATGTTGGCACAATCACGGTGCACTGCAGCCTTGAATCTCTGGCCTCAAGCAATTCCCCCACCTCAGCCTCTCAAGTAGCTGGGACCACAGGCACACACCACTGCGCTCGGCTACATTTTTGCAGTGATGGGGTCTCCCTATGTTGCTCCGGCTGGCCTCCAATTCCTATCCTGCTGTGCTCCTCTGGCCTCAGCCTCCTGAGGTGGTGGAAATACAGGTGCGACCACTGCATCCGGCTTAATGCCCACGTATAACAGCTTCTTATTTAGCCAGATGTCCCTGCTAACCAGATCTAACCATTATTAACATTACTGCTACTTCAGGATTGTGGGCTCTGGTGCCCTGGGCTGAAGCCATCTGCAGGTCTGCCCACCAGGCTCAAACTGCTAAGTCTCTGGTGGAAAGCAGAGGAGGGGCCGAGAGGGGCATCTGTTTGCCAAAATAAAGAAAGGAGGGTGGATGTAATATAAGCCTTTTCCTCCCAGGAGGCAGTGACACCATTTCCTATTTCTCTAGCACCCACTGTGTGCAGTGGACCGGGCATTTCCCCACAGGGAGCTGCTGCCCCCATCTGGGTAACAGCCCAGGGACAGGAGACTCAGCGGGGGGCAGGCACCGAAACCAACGTGCGCCCTGGGCTTCCCGAATTATCCGAGGCACCCAGGAGACCCCGGGAGGCCGTCCTGGCTAGACTCTGGCTTGGGGTCCCCCCAGTGTCTGCAGAGCTGCGTGTAGGGTGCTCATGGCTCCTGCACCTTGGGCAGCACAGTGCGCGCAGGAAACCCCGCAGAAGCCAACCCTGTTGATCTCATCAGAGAGCTCACATTTTCTCAGTAACACCGGCTCCTATTTCTCAAGAACTCGTGTTCTGGCAAACAGCACTGAAGCGCTCACGCCAATGCGCTATCCAGGGAGCACTGAGTTAGGGTCCCACCAACGACCCTCAGTGGCTGGCTTGGGATGGTCAGCCAGCAACTCAGCTCGTCTGAGGCCTGAGCTGGGCAGGGGCTTGTACTGTCTGGGATTCAGCATGTATTTAATTATAAGTGAGGCTGAGCGATTTTTGTGGAAATCACCAACATTTACCGTTCCCCACATCCCATCAATCAAGTGGACAGGAGGTGACATCCTTAACTAGCCCCTAGCTGGACGCTTGGAAGCGCCCCGGCTTCCGGTTTTGTGACATCACTAACACATCAGTTCTCATGCTTTGAAATATTCCCTTAGGATGAGGGTGAGAACTGTCTTGCTTGGCTCTTCACCCACAGGATCACTTCCAAAAGAGACCTTTGGTCAGCTGCAGCAGCTGCAACACTCGGACACGTGTCACCGGGCCCCACGCGGAGGGTGACTGCTTCTTAACGGGACAACTGATTTAGGGACACGCATCAGGAGGTGTGAAGGGCTGGGTGCCACAGAGCCCGGGGTTGTTCCTGAGAGGATCTGGAGTTTTGGGGTACACAGAAAGGGCTAGGGCTGGTGTTCCTGGGGTGACTTCTGTAGCTGGGGCAGCCCAAACTTCTCAGATTCTCTAATGTGACCCAAATGAATTTTTCCTCCTGGACATCTGACCGAGGATATCCAAACACTTGGGCACCTTTTGGAAGCATAATCAGGACCTGGACCTCATGAGGATGACTGGGGAAGGCAGCCCGGACACCAGACACTCAGACTACGTGGCAGCAAGTGGCTTCCAAATCTACATTGACCTCAGATCTGCACTGGGGCCATGGGCTTGGGTCAGTTCAGCTCCTCGCTGTGCCTTTCAATGACGAGGTGTCCCCCAGGTGGCCATAGGCTCTGAGGTGCTGAAGGTGGGTGTTCTGCCCCGTGAGGGGTGGAGGGACCTCCATGCAGTCCAGGGAGGCCAGTGCCAAGGGGGGGGTGCCCGAGCCCCACCCTGGTGGGGTGCTCTGCCTCTTGATGTGGCCATCAGAAAATGCAGGGAGACTTTTCCAGAGCAATACTCAGCTACGTCTGTTCAGACACAGTCATGGCCCCTTTTCCAGGAATCCCACCACTCCGACAACACAAAGCCCCAGGCCTAGGGCTTGGTGCTCATGGTCCTTCCCCAGACACTTCCAGAATGTTCCACGACACACACTGGCAAGCTTTCGCCTTCTCTTGCCTCCTCATGGTAACAGAGGTTGATCCACAATGACACACACTTCTGCACAGGCCTTCTCAGGTTAGTGGGGACAGGACGGATGGGGCAGGAAGATCCACACCCAGACCTCAGCACCCAGACCACTCAGCACCCAGACCTCTTAGCACCCAGACCTCCCAGTGTGGGAGGAAAGTCTCCTAAGTGCCGAAGCAGGAAACTGAAGCCTTAGCCAGTTCCTGTCTGATAAACAGAATATAGAAAAAAGACTCCAGTTAGGAATAAGTATCATGAATGATTGGGTATTGGTCTTATTGAATATTAAGCCTTGGTTAAAGCCTTCTTGTACTTTACGCATACTTACTTAGGAACTTTAGGTCGCTGTGGTTAGGGACTGATGAGGGATGCTATGGAATGTGGCCAGGAGGCAAGAGCATTAATACCTGTGGAACACTGACTGGTGGCGAATGCCGAAAGCCAGCCCTCTGTCACACCTGCATAAGGGTTGCTAGAGGGCATCTAAAATCTCTGCAGTAGCGCCAGTGCTCAGGGAAGCACCCGCTGCTCAGCAGACCTTGGAAGGGAACATTCCCTGTCCTTGGGCAAGTCAGAGAACACTCCACTCCCCTGAACTGTTGTGGAAGGACTGAGATCAGTCAGCCCAGCCCGAAGCTACCCCGGGGGTTAACTCTCCATGTGGCGCTGTGCTATATAGGCCAGTCTGTGTCTGCTTTCACTCCCTACTTTTGCACCTGGTTCCTCTTTTGAAGACAGTAAGAAGTAGCATTATTTTTTGATGTCTTTGTTCTTACTTGGCAAGCATAGCATACAGTGCTGATGCATCTTGCTGCCCCCTGCTTCAGCTACTTGAAAGCCCTGGGCTCCTTGTTCAGCTACTTGCAAGCCTCGGCCCCTTTGTTCCTTAGACACGTGATTTGCTTGAACTCACCCTATTCTCCCTACCCCCTACTTTGCACTCAATAAAAGTCAGAATGTCCAGGCACTTGGGGCACTCCGTGCAGTAGGTGGTAGTGGACCCCTGGGCCTAAACGCGTTTTCTTTTTATCTTGTGTCTTTATTTCTACAGTCTCTCGTTTCCGCAGCCGTAGAAAATACCTTCTAGACCCAGTAGGGCTGGACCCTATGACACAACACCCAGACCTCCCAGCACCCAGACCTTGGCACCCAGACCTTGGCACCCAGACCTCCCAGCACCCAGACCTTGGCACCCAGACCCTGGCACGCAGACCTTTCAGCACCCAGACCTCCCAGCACCCAGACTTGTCAGCACCCAGACCTCGGCATCCAGACCTCAGTTCCATAGCCAGAAGTCTGCCTGGCCCTGGCACTGTCTTCTAGCCCTGGAACAATGTGGTTGGGTCTCCTTGGTCCACAATGACCAAATGTCACACACTTCTCTAGGCCCCGGATACCCGATATTTTGGCTCCAAGTTGTCCAAACTTTGAGGGCCTGACGAGCAGAACAGTTTCCGGTGGAGGCCTGTGGACCGATGCTGCATCCTGAAACCCAGTGTAACTTGGAGCCTCTGTGGTCTCCCGCCGAGGGGTGGGGTTTCCCAAGACCACCGTCAGTGGTGCTCCCTCCGTCCCCAGCGCCTCCAGCTCAGCCCTCCTCCCTCTTCACTAACCCGCAGCCCAGTCCCAACTCCGCCCTGTCCCCGCCCCGTGCTCACCCGCTCCTCCTCCGCGCGGATGTCCGGCATGGTGCTCAGGCAGAGGCCCACGGCCGTGACGGCCACAAAGGACACGGACACGCAGGCGAAGAGCTTGCCCGCCAGCCCCGAGTGCGGGTTGTCCACCACGTCGCGCAGGCGCCGCCGGCCGCGCTGCAGCCGCCCCCGGGGCCCCAGGGCGCGCGCCGGACTCCCCTGCGCCCCGCGCTCCGCGGGCTCCGCGCGCGCCTCGGCCGCCTCCTCCTCGCGGCGGCGCAGGCGGCGCAGGCAGCAGCGCTCCAGGCGCGCCTCGTCGATGCCCCAGTAGGCCAGCTCGTCGCGGAAGGCCAGCGCGCACGGGCCCCGCAGCAGCCGCAGCTTCCCCGCGCGCAGCAGCGCCACGATGGCGCGGAAGGCGCACGGGCTGCGGTCGAAGAAGAACTCGTCGCGGCTCACATCGTAGTCGTCGCACACGCGCAGCAGCTCGTCGTGGCCGCGGCAGGCGCGCAGGCGCTCCAGGCGCGCGAGGGGGCATTGCGCGAGCGCGGCCCAGGCCAGGCGCACGCGGCAGCCGCCCACGTTGATGATGACGTGCCGGGCGCGGGCCCCGCCGCCCACAGCGCCGCCGCCAGGGGGCTCCGCGTGCCCGGGGAGCAGGGCCATGGCTCCATGCGCCGGACCCGACGGACCCAGGGGCTCCCGCCGGGCTCAGGAGGCCGCGCCTGCAAAAGGAACGGAGCGCGTTAGGGCCGCGAGAGCTGAGCTGGGGAGCGCGTCCGCCCGCGGGGATCCAGGCGCTGGGCCGGCACTGAACCGCGGCCCCTCCGCCCGCCCCGCTCCCGTTCCCGCTCCTCCGAAGGCCCCACGTCTGCACCTGGTTCCCGCGGGGGCGCCTCAGGCGTCCGGGCACCGCGCCCCGTGGCGAACTGGCCTTGAGTTATCGCCAAGAGAACAGCCGGGTGTTCTCCAACTACGGGCCTGGAACAAGTGTCCAACACAGTTTTGACAAATCGATGCAAACTAAAAAGAGCCAGATGTTTCAGGACGGACCCCGCCGACCAGTAAAGGCCGTCGCGGTATCTGGAGGGAGAGCCGCAGCCCCCGTTAAGTTTGTGCGCCGCGGACCAGCCACGTCAGAGCACGAAGGGGACCCTACTCAGCATTCTGTGAGGCAAGAGAGACTGCAGAATAAGGAGCTCCGGAAATCCATCCCTACCTTAACACAGTGAAAACCCGGGAAAAAACCGTCAAGAGTCAATTTTTTTTGGAACTGGGAATTAACCAAAAGCTTGCACCAGCGATGGGACACTGAGAAAGAACAACTGAGTCTTGGTAACAATAACAAGCTTTGGCCGTTTCACATACCCTGCACCCCCGCTCCGCGGAGGTCTTGAAAGTAGCAGTCTGCATTCCTGGTACCAGCACCAGCACTGGAAGGAGAAGCACAGGCCTCATTCACTAAGGATCATAATTATTGTGGCTCCATGGAAGATGGCTCAAAGGGCCTGCCTTCATCTCCTGTAACTTGGAAATCCCTCCGTGCAAAGGCAGCCACCTGGGTAGTTTTTGTCAGAAAACCTTTATAGGAAAGTGTTTTAGCTATTGCTGCCTGAGGCAATGGATGAGAATTGGGACCACAGCCTAACAAAAAGCTTGGGATGGAAGGCTGGGGAATGAGATGATTTGGGAAATAAGGGCTTGGAAAAGTTCCAGCAAATTCCTGGGAATCTGGAAGGACACGCACATGGTGAGCTGTGCACATGCTGGGAAAGGCCGGAGAAGTCCCAAAAGTTCACTTTTCTGGCTGACCTTCAGATTCTGCGAGCAGGAGTTGATAAGACAGAGGTTTGGCCAGCCTGGCTGATGCTGAAGGTGGCCCCAAGACGCACATGGAGCCCATCTGCAAAAACAAGTTTTAGTTTTTAAGACATTTAAGAATCCGTGTCCAATCACTTGCTGCCCACTAAGCTACTGGAACAGAGACATCAGGGGCCACGTAAGGCAAAGAATAGTTACTAGACAAACCACAGTAGCTACAAAAAAATCCTGGGGAGAGGGGAGAGTCTGATTTCCAGAACTGCCACTTATTAAAAATCTATAGTTTTCTACAAAAAAATTCAAGGCTTACAAAAAATATAAAAGTGTAGCTCATGGACAGGAAAAAGCAACTAAAAAAAATCCCTGAAGAAGCCCAGATATTGGATTCACTAGAAAAAGACGTCACATGAGCTATATTTAATATCTTCAAAGAGTTAAAGTAATTTGTGAGAATGATGTCTCACCAAACAGTATATCAGTAAAGAGAAGTTATTTAAAAAGTGGTAGAAATTATGTGTTGAAAGCGTAATAGCTGAAATGAAAAGCTTATTAGAGGATCTCAACAGCAGATACGAACAGGCTTAGAAAGAATCAGAGAAATTGAAGATACATCATTTCATAGTATCCTATCTGAGCAGCAGAAAGAAAATAACTGAAGAAAACTGAGCAGTGTCTAAGAGACCTGTGGGATACCGTCAGATGTACCAACTTTTGCATAATGAGAGTCCCAAAAGGAAAGAGAACAGGAAATAAAGAATATTTGAAGAAATAATGGTAAAAAAAAAAACACTTCAAATTTGATGAAAAACATTATTCCTCTAAGAAACTCAACAAACTCCAAGTAAGAGAAATTCAAAGACATTGACACTGACACACCATAATCAAGCTGTCTAAAGACAAAGACTGGCCAGGCACAGTGGCTCAGGCTTGTAAGCCCAGCACTTCAGGAGGCCAAGGTGGGTGGGTCATCTGAGGTCAGCAGTTCAAGACCAGGCTGACCAACATAGTGAAAACTTGTCTCTACTAAAAATACAAAAATTAGCCAGGCATGGTAGCAGGCACCTGTAATCCCAGCTACTCAGGAGGTTGAGGCAGGAGAATCACTTGAACTGGGAAGGTGAAGATTGCAGTCAGTCAAGATTGTGCCTACCTCCCAGCCTGGGCAATAGAGAGGCTCTGTTCAGAAAGAAAGAGACAGAATTTTGAAAGCAGCAAGAGAGAAGCAACTTATCATGTATGACAGAGCCTCAGCAAGATTAATAGTTAACTTTTTTCCTCAGAAACCATGGAGGCCAGCAGGCAGTGGGATGACATATTTAATGAGCTGAAGGGGGAAAAAAAAAAAACTGTCAACCAAGAAATTTATATCTGGCAAAACCGTCCTTCAGAAATGAAAGAGAGAGGCCAGGCATGGTGGCTCACACCTGTAATCCAAGCACTTTGGGAGGGCGAGGTTGGCAGATTGCTTGAGGCCAGGAGTTCAAGACCAGCCTGGCCAACAAAAGAAACCACAAGGGAATCAAAATGGCACACTGGAAAAATGTCTATTTAACACAAAAGAAGGCAGTAACAGAAGAACAAAAAATATGTAAGACACAGAGAAAAGAAATGGCAAACTAGCAGAAGTCCTTCCTTATCAACAATCACCTTAAATGTAAATGGATTAAACTCAACAATTAAAAGACAAGATTGGCTTAATGGATTAAAAACAATAACAACAACAAAAGCCATAATCCAAGCGTATAATATCCACGTAAGAATCTCTTTATATTTAAAGAGAAATACCTTGAAAATAAAAAGAAGGACAAAGAGCTGGAGTGGCCATACTAATTTCTGACAAAATAGGTTTTCAGGCAAAAATTGTTGTGAGGGACAAAGAAGGACATTATATAATGATAAAAGGGTCAATCCATGAACAGTTGCATACCAACAAATTAAATAATGAGGATGATGTGAACAAATTCCTTGAAACACATAAGTACCAAACTGACTCAGGGAAAAATAGAAAATCTGAATAGAGCTATAACAAAAAAGGATTAAATTAGTAATCAAAAAACTTTCCCCAACAAAAATCCAAGGACAAGATGGCTTCATTGGCAAACTCTACTACATATTTAAAAAAGAATGAATACCAATCCTTCTCAAACTTGTCAAAAGACCGAAGAGGGAGGAACACTTCATAACCATTCTCTGAGGAGACAAGGACATCATGGGAAAAGAAAACTACAAACCAATAACCCTGATAAAAACAGAGGCAAGGCTGGGCACAATGGCTCATACTTGTAATCCCAGCACATTGGGAGGCTGAGGCAGGCGGATCACCTGAGGTCCGGAGTTCAAGACCAGTCTGGCCAACATGCGAAACCCTGTCTCTACTAAAAAATACAAAAATTAGCTGGGTGTGGTGGTGGGTGCTTGTAATCCCAGCTATTCAGGAGGCTGAGGCAGGGAGAATTGCCTGAACCTGGGAGGTGGAGGTTGCAGTGAGCCAAGATCACGCCGCTGCACTCCAGCCTGAGCAACAGAGCGAGACTCCATCTCAAAAACAACAACCACAACAGCAGAGGCAAAAATCCTCAAGAAAACACAAGCAAAATAAATCCAGCATCATATTAAAAGGATTGTATATGATGGCCATGTGATCATTTATCATAGAGATTTGTCACAGGAATACAAGGGTGGCATGACACACAAAAAATTAATATGTACATATTTATAGGATGAAGGGAAGAATGTGATAATTTCAATAGATGCAGAAAAGGGATTTGACAAAGTCTAACATCCTTTCATGATTTAAAAAAACCTCAATAACTAGGACTAGAAGAGAACTTCCTCAACATGACAAAGTCCACATAGGAAAAACTGTTAACTTCATAGTCAATGGTGAAAAACTGGATCCTTTCCCTCTAAGACCAGGAACAAGACTGAAATGCCTGCTGTCGTCAGTTCTACTTAACATTATACTGGAAATTCTAGTCAGAAAAATTAGGCAAGAGAAAGAAAAGGCATCCAGAGTCAAAAGAAAGAAGTAAAAGTATATTTTCAGATGACTTGATCTTATGATCTTATATACAGAAAACCTTAAAGAACACAGACACACACACACAGACACACACACACACACACACGCCCCACTATGAGAATGGGTTTAGCAAAATTGGAAGACATGAGATCAATATAAAAAGAATCAGTTGTATTTCTATGCAAAAGCAATGCACAATCAGAAAAGGAAGTTAAAAAATTCATTTATAAGAGCATCAGAAAGAATAAAATACTTAGGAATAAACTTAACCAAGGAGGTGGAAAGACTTAGGCTTGGACACTGAAAACTACAAACATTGGTGGAAGAAATTTTAAGACTAAGTAAATGAAAAGACATCCCATGTTCGTGTATTAGAAGACTCAATATTGTTAAGATGGCAATCTTCCCTAAATTGGTCAACAGAGTCAATCCAATTGTATGAAAATCCCAGTAATTTTTTTGAAGACATTGACAAGTTGACCCTAAAATTCCACTGGAAATGCAACGTAGCCAAAGCAATCTTGACAAAGAGCAAAGTCGGAGGGCCCAAACTCACTTGATACAGTTTTATTACATGACTCCACCTAACTCTCACGTCAAAACGTAATCCCCAGTGTTGGAGGTGGGGCCTGCTGGGAGGTGACTGGATCACAGAAGTGCATTCCTCGTGGCTCGGTGCCATCCTCTTGGTGCTGTCCTCGAAATAGTGGGTTCTCCTAAGTTCTGTTCATTTAAAAGTGTGTGGTACCTGCCCCCCAACCTTGTTCCTGCTTTCACCATTAACGTGCCTGCTCCCCCTTTGCCTTCTGACCCCCCAACCTTGTTCCTGCTTTCACCATTAATGTGCCTCTCCCCCTTTGCCTTCTGCTATGACTGGAAGCTTCCTGAAGCCTCCCCAGCAGCTGATGAGACATTAGCACCATGCTTCCTTTGCAGCCTGCAGAACCATGAGCTAAGTACACATTTTTTCCTTATGAATTACCCAGTCTCAGGTATTCCTTTATAGTAATGCGAGTATGCACTAGTACATTACTACTTATTCAAACTAAGTATAAAGCTGCAGCAATCAAGAGTGTAGTATTGGCAAAGGGGGAGATGTAAAATTTAATGGAGCAGAATCAAAAGTCCAGAAATGAACCCATAGATCTATGGTCCATTCATTTTTGACGTGGTTGTCAAGACTATTCAATGGAGAAATAATAGTGTCTCCAACAAATGGTTATCCACATGTACAGAATAAAATTGAACCTTCTATGGTTTGGATATTGGCCTCCAAATCTTACAGTGGAATTTGATCCCCAACATTGGAGGTAGGGCCTAATGGGAGGGGTTTGGGTCATGGGGGTGGATTTCTTACGCATGGCTGGGTGGTATCTTCATGGTAATGAGTGAGTTCTTGCTCTCTGAGTTCCCTCCGGAGTTGGCTGTTGAACGAGCCTGGCACCCCTAACCCTTTCTTCCTCCCTCTCTGTGTGGTCTCTGCACACACCAGCTCCATGCCATCTTCTGCCATGACTGGAGCTGCCTGTGGCCTTCATCAGATGCGGATGGCCGATCCTGAACTTTTCCAGACATCAGAATCACGAGTTAAGCAAACCTTCTTAAAATGAATTACCCAGCCACAGGTGTTCCTTTATAGCAACACTGAATGGACCAAGAGAGACCCCTACATCACACTATATAAAAAAATTAATTCAAACTAGATCAAAGACCTTAATGTAAGCGCTAAAACTCTAAAACGCACTTAGAAGAAACAGAAGTATAACTCTTCATGGCCATGGATTAGACACTGGTTTCTGAAACAGGACGCCAAAAGCACAAGTCACAAAAGGAAAAAGATAAATTGGGCTTCATTCAAATGAAATTCTTTTGAATATCAAATAACAGTACCAGAAAAATGAGTGACAACTAACGGAAAAAAAGAGCCAGTCACATATCTGGTAAGAGTCTAGTATCTAGAATGCTATGAGCTCTTGCAGTTCAACCACAAATGACGAACAACCCAATTTAAACATGGGCAGAGAATCTGAATAGATTTTTCTCCAAAGGAAATGTGGGAATGGCTAATAAGCACATGAAAAGTGATCAATAGCATTAGTCGTTATGGAAATGTAAACTAAAACTATAGGACACCACTTCACATCCACTAGGGTTGCTATATCAAAGAAATAAAACAACAAACAAAAAGCACCCAACAAGTGTTGGAAAGGCTGTGGAAAAATTGGACCCTGATACATTGCTGGTGGGAACATAAAATGTCACAGCCACAGTGGAAAGCAGTTTGGTACTTCCTCAAAAATTTAAACATACAGTTCCCATGTGACCTGGTAATTCCACTCCAAGGTGTACAAGACAAATGAAAACGTGCTCACACAAAAACCTGTACATAAATGTTCACAGTGGCATTATTATAATAGCCAGAAAGTGAAAACAACCCAAATTCCATCAACTGATAAATGGATAAGCAAAATGTGGGGCCTACATAGGGGAATGTTATTCAGCCACGAACAGGAATCAAGTACTGCTAATGCCAGTGTGGATATAAACCATATGCTAAGTCAAAGAAGCCAGACAGAAAAGGTCACATATAGTGTCTGAGTCGGGTATGGTGGCTCACGCCTGTAATCCCAGCATTTTGGGAGGCTGAGGCAGGTGGACCACTTGAAGTCAGGAGTTTAAGACCAGCCTAGCCAACATGGCGAAACCCTGTCTCTACCAAAAAATACAAAAATTAGTCGGGTGTGGTGGGCGCTTGCAGTCCCAACTACTTGGGAGGCTGAGACAGGAGAATCACTAGAACCTGGGAGGTGGAGGTTGCAGTGAGCCAAGAATGCACCACTGCACTCCAGCCTGGGCGACAGAGTGAGACTGTCTCAAAAAATAAAATAAAATAAAACATCCATGATAAGTAAATTCACAGAGACAGAAAGCAGGGTAGGGGGTTCCAGGGGATGGGAGGAGGGGCGTTGGGGAGTGACTGCTAATGGCTCAGGGTTTCTCTGGAGATGACGTGAAGTCCAGGAATTAGATAGTGTGATCGTTGCACAACATTGTTAATACACTAAAAACCACTGAATTGTGCACATAAAAATGGTAAATATAAGGTTACGTGAATCTTATCTCAATTTATAAAAATCATCCTGAGTAAGTAGGTCTCGGGGGGAATCCAGTAACAGGCAAGTCTCATCACTGAGGTTCGAGGGCCACTGTCTTCCCCCGTCAACATCAAGTCCTTTTCATGGTTGCTGCTAACAAGCATATACTCGGACTTCTGCCAAGTAAAGCTTAAACCCACCACAGGGGCAACGCAGGAACCGGGAAAGAGCGGGTGTAGTGGGTGTGCTCGATGTGTAGCTCACAGACTGCCACCTTGACCCAAGCATGTGATTCACCAGAGATTTTAGGGGGAAAAAGTCAAATGAAAAGGAGGAGGGAGGGAAGAAGGGAGGGAAAGAGAGTCTAACAAAATGGCACCAGTTAGCGTGCTGGTAGGAGCTCAGCACCCCCAGTGAAGAATTGGAGAACCCTCTTCTGAATGGGAGAAAGCTCCTTGGACTGCCACTTCAATGGCGGGCAGGAGGGAGGCGCTGGGTGATCATGGGGACCTGTGACCTTCAGAGCCAAGTTCACTGCATGAGAAGCGGGAGACGCGGTCAGGATTCAAGTGGTTGTGTGTGCCTCTATGCCCCACGGTTCATTCAGTGAACACATGATCTCAATCTGTGTGCCAGACACCCCATGTCAAGGACATGGCCTGGAGCACAGAACTGAGGAACACGGATGAGCCCCACGGATCCGATACTGCACAGGCTGTGGGGGCGGCTGTCGGGGGCGGGCAGAGAGGTCTGCAAAGCGGGAGAGCTTCTCTGAGACTGAGGGCTGGCCAGGCAGAGGGCTGGAGCAGGGGGACCTCATTTTATTCAAAAGCAATCAGCTGCTTAGGTCATGGAAACTTGCTGCAGAGATTTCCTGCGCCCTGCAAGTCAAGCGTTCTAGGGGATTAAAGGCTCTGAAAGTTGCAAGCTGCCGGGCTCCCAGGGCTCACAAGATGGAGCTTCCTAATGTGGCAGGAAGTCGTCTGAACCTGCTGCCTCAGAGACTGCCCAGAATAAGCAGCAGCTGTCCGGTTTGTCAAAGAAGTGTAGTGTTCAAACCCAACTGCTCCAGCCCTCTGTGGCCAGACCGCCCTGCCAGCTGAGAGCTCCCTTGTCCTCTGCGGTCCCAGGCGAGGCTCAGAAGGGGCCGTGCCCAAGTTCTGGGCTGCCTGTGAGGCATGCCTTTGACAGGTGTGTCTCAACAGCCACCAGAGTCTCAGCTTCACCATCAGCAGAAGGCACAAGAACCCACCTAGAAGACTCTCTCTCTGAAATGAAAAACAGTAATCGCAGTACCACTGGAGGTTTCTTGCCAAATTCTGGTAGGCTCTGGGTTTACCTGGCTCTGTGAAGGTACAGGGTATTCTCTTTCAGGGAACTGGTGAAATCACAGCTGAGACCAGTGGCTTCGACCTGGAAAATGAGTGCCAAGTTTCACCCTAGGGAACAGAGAGTCACCTGAGTTATTACCGTGGAGCATCGTGGTTCGACGTCCCACCCTCCCGTCCCACAGAGCACATGCATCAGGCTTGCAGGACAGGCTGACTTCCCTTGTAGCCAAATGCTTCGTGTGGTCCAAGTTTTTTTGTAGGTGGGGATGAATAATTATTAAAATAACTGGATAATCAGGTATAACCTGGAACTTTTGCTGTAAAAGGCTTTCCTCCTCCCAGAGTACACATTTTAAAATATGAGCATAAATTACATGCTACATTAAAAGTGTTTTAAAGCTAATTACTTGACTTAAGAGATTGCAACGCTACTTCTGAAAGCTCTGGCGTTCTTCCCCATTGTCTGCACGGAACATCAGGAAAAGAAAGAAGATGAACAGCTCACCAACAGAACGGCCGTCACAGCACAAAGGCAGAGCTGAACTGATCCTAAGGAAAGCAGGGCCAGGCAGGGCTCCCCCTCCCTGGAGGGTGACCTGGAAGGTAACTGGCCAGCTCGTTCCGGAAGGTTACAAGGTCTCTGCTTGGCCAGGTCAAACGTGATGCCGTGTGTCTGCGAGCCTGATGTGCACAGTGGGGTGAGGCTGGCATCTCTGTGGGCGAGACTGCCAAGAAATTATCACTTACAAAGGTAGCTGCAGGCCAGCACTGTCATGACGCTGACTGAACCAAGCAGAGAACCAGCCAGCAGTTCCCGGGGTGGGGGCAATTCTGACCCGGGACAGCCGGCAAGGTCTGGAGATGTCTGTGATAGTCACGATGCTGACTGGCATCCAGTGGGTAGAAACCAGAGATGTGGCCAACACCCTTCACAGGAGGCCCCCAGAGCGAAGAATTATCCAGCCCAGTGTCAGCAGGGACTGGCCAGAGGCACTCTCAGTTCAAGCCTCATGAGATTCCCACAGACAAAGCCCCAACCAAGACCAACTTAAACTAAGATTATGAACCACACAGAGCAACAGTCCTCCGTGAGCACATGCCATCACACACATTAGGAGCTGGGTTAGCCTCCTGGGAACTTCAGAAAATAGAATCATAGAAAATAATGAATGAGGGAATTAAAAACACAAGGGAAAGCAAAGACATTGCAATAAAAACCCCAGGAGAATATAAATAAGAAACAAAACTGGAAATGAAAAATAGAGTCAGTAGACAAGATTGAAAGTAGAAAGGTCTCATGCTGAGGACCATCTCCCAGAGGATCAGGAGTCCACAAGAGGCAAATATTACAGAAAAGTCTTACCAGGAAGCTCAGAAGAGGCAAAAACAAACCAATAAGGGGCAATGTGTAAAGACTTGGATTTAACCAGCCTTATGGAAGGCAGGAAGTCCGCCGTTTAGAGGATCTTTGAGGCTGAGGAATCGTGCACCCCCTGGCCCTCCACGGGGACCTCTGGAACTTTTACCTTTAAAATAATCGCACCCAGGGGAACTTGGTGATACCGAACTTGGGGAATCAGGAAGCTCTTGTGTTTTTGCATGTGACTGTTGTGACCGCCACCTGGGCAGGACATGGCCATGGCTGCCCTCACACAGGGCAGGGGGCTCAGGTGAACGGGGCTGGGACAGTGAGGCTCTGCTGGGCAGTGGCCAAAGAATCGGAAGGCCTGGCTCTCCTCCTACAGACAGGCAGCCCCATGCCTTCCCTCCGGGGCCCATCCTGGACGCCCGAGTCCAAGAAACAGCCGCAGGCACAGCTGGCGCTCCCCAGGAGCCGACTGCAGAACCGGGTTGGACCAGGCAGATATAGCCTGGACATCCACCCGTTCGTTCTGCCCATGCATGGTGGATTCCAGAGCAAATTGGTCTGTGCTGTTTCACAGGACTGGACCCTGAGGTTGGAAACCAGTGGTGGAAGCCCCCTAAGTCCCGGTCCCTACTTTACCCAGAGGCCCACAGGGTCAAGCCACCCACCACTTAGTAGTTAGTGCCAGCCCTGGGGTGGTGCTCGTCCCAGCCTGGGCCGTAACCGGAGCATGAATGTGGAGGCTTTGAGCTGGGCCTGTGGTCCCACCCAGGGCCTTCTGCCAGAGTCCAGGGGGTCGCCCACAGCTACGCATTGCTGACACGGGCTCCTGGCATCCAGAAGCTCCTGACTCACCATGGCGTCTTCTCTGAGCCACCTGTCAGCTGCACCCACAGCCCTAGAAGGTTCCCGCCTCCCTCTTGCCCTCTGTCCCCAGCTCAGCTACCAGGGCAGGCCTCCTAACACCTACATGCCACCTTCTGCTCAAAACGCCGGAGCTCACAGCCCTAGCTGGGCCGGTCTGTCCCGCCTCTCCTTCCTCCCCTGGGCACCCAGGCAGGTCCTGCCTCAGGCCCTCAACATGGCCGTTCCTCTGCCCAGAACAGCTGCTCCGCCACGCCCACGGTGACCCCTTGCCCTCGGCCTTCGCTCAAACCTGCCTTCTCTTCAGACTCATCTGCGCCATTCGGTTCACGTCGAAGCTCATGCCCACCTCACTTTGCTGCATCCTTTGTTTCCCCGCTAAAGGACTAAATGATTCACACATTATCTTTACCCAGTGTTATTTTCTGTCTGCTCCTGCTAGGACGTAAGCGTCTTGAGGTCGTCCCCACTGTCCGTTTGGCCCACCCTCGTATTTATGGGAACACTTCAGGGCACACATAGGTGACCAGGACGCATTGCTGCAGGGACAGGTGGAGGCAGGAACGGTCTCAGGCTGCCCAGGATCCTCTCCGCATGCCCTGAGCCACACAGGAAGCCTGGAGTTTAATGACGGCTCAGCCCCTAATGGGTGGGGAAGCTGGAGGAGCCACTGACCTCCTTCATTCCCTGTCCATGGCTTCAAAGTCCAGCTCATCTCCAGAGGGGGGCCCGCACCCGGGCGCGGACGCTGATGAGCCGCCATCCGTGTGGACCACGGCAATCTGGGAGGAATGCGATGGTCACTGTTGGGGCAAAGCCCAAGTGTCCCCAGGCATCTCAAAGAAGGCTGGAGCTAGACTCCATGTAGCCCCTATACTGAGATGTTCTCTGCAAGTGCAGGGGCTGAGTTCTGAGGGAACGCTTCCCCCACTGCCTTAATTAAAGCCGAAACCTCTTATGCACAATTAAACAGATTCTGACGGTGTACGGGCTCTTTGGACATGCTTTGATATTACAGACATAAAGCAAAGATTAAGTTGAATACAGAATGTTCCTCATGGGGTTGAACTGCTCAGAGCAGGCATTGTTTCTGCTGCTGGAGATTAATGGCACATTATTGGAAGCAACAGTGCCCACACCATATTTTCCAGGGGCGGGCGCTTGGGACATGGGAGCACAGTTTCTTGAAACAAGGTCACTGGAGGGGGAACCCTGCTGGTGGTAATAAAATGTCACTCATGCACACATAGCGCTTGCCACCCCCCAATTCCAGCACCAACCCAAGTCCTCACAGGATGTCTAAAGAGCAGAGCCTCAGTGCAGCCTGACAATTACAGTGAGCACAGTAGAACCAGGTGAGTGCCACGGCCTGCATCAGCCAAACAGCCCTGAAAAACCCACTTAATGTTGCTAAGCCTCAGATTCTACAGCTATAAAACTAACATAAATAATAATAGAACAGCACCTGTCTTACAAGGCTGTTGTGAGGATTGAAAGCTAATGTGGATGCCTAGAACAGTTCTGGTGCATAAGTCCTCACATGCACACACACACTCATATTCACACATGCACACACACTCATATTCACACATGCACACGCATATTCACACTCAGATTCACACACACTCACAATGCACATTCACACTCATTCATACCCACATTCACACACATCCACAACTCACATTCACAGATGTTCACATACACACACAATCACACACACATGCACACATTCACACACATGCACGTTCAAACACATTCACTCACACTTGCACACAGTCATTCACAAACATACATGCCCATCGCACACTCACACACCCGCACATGCACACACACAGTGTAGCTTTAAAAGGCTATCAGGTCACTTCTTGAGATCAAGGGTAGTATTTGTATTGCCTGCTCTTACTGATTTAATATTGAATGCGTCCTCAAGTGTTGGAGGCATTCTGACCAGAGTGACTCCATCCTGAGTGAGGGCTGGAAAGTGAGGCTGGGACTTACTGCATCCAGAAAGTGAGGTGTTCCGAGACTCTCGATGTGTAAGGAACAGACTGATCGCATTTACTAAGACCCAGACTTAGGAGTGTCCTGCCATCCCGATATCTTAAGAACAGAAGCATTCCTAATTTTGCTTTAAAGATAATAATATCGATTCTTGCAAAATACAGTAATAAACAAAATCCTTTATCATAAAGCCTTGTAGCAGAGCACATCTCCCTATGATCTTTTTGAATCTTATATATAAACAATCATTGTGCCTAGGGTGGACGCGTTCCTCCTCTTACGCTCGGGGACGTCCTGCCTGCCTACGGAGCAGCTGTTCATTCACCACTTCACTTTCTTCATAGACTTGCTTTTGCTGCACATGGCGAACTTGCCCTGAATTCTTTCTTGCGCGAGGTCCAAGAACCCTCTCTGGGGGTCTGGATCAGGACCCCTTTCCGGTGACACGAGGACTCCGTGGATGTTTGGAGCAGAAGCTGGAACTGCAGGCTAAGTCCACTCTGTGCACCCACCTGGTCTTGAACCACCTCCAGCACGTGCCCTCGTGGGTGTGAAAGCAACATTTGAATTCTTACTGGGCCGTGATCGCTCCTAGTTTTATACAAACAAACTCACAGAAAAGGATCTACACTCTGAAGGCTGCATGCTTAGAAACTTTGAGGAGAAACTCATTATAGCTAAAGAATTTCAAAAGATTGTCTTACTGTGAAAACCGAGAGAAGGGCACAGAGGCTTGCCAAAACGTGTGAAATAGGAAAGGAAACAACAACAGAATTGAGGGGCAAGAAGAGAAGGCTCAAATTTAAAAGTGAGGACTGGAAGAGAGAGCAGCTCCAGTCAAGATGAGAATGTGGTGAGAAAACACTCTGGAGGCTTCATGCCAATAAAGAAAAGAATAATTGGATTACTAGAATTGACTTAAGAAATGGAAACTCTGAATAAATATAAAATTCCTAAAGAAATTGAAATAGTAATTAAAAATCATATTATTTTTCCTCCAAAAATCAAACTCAAGTGACTTTAACAAGAGTTCTACCAAATATTCAAGAACAGAATAATCCCAATTTTATACAAACTTTAATCACCTCTGCATGGAGAGGGAGGAAGATGTGATTAGAGAGGGAGGGCTTCAGCTGTCTGTGCACGCTCAGCCCCACTGCCTCCAGCAAGCTGGTGCCAGTCTCCAGGAAGCCACGGCACGCACGTGTGGTCCATGTGCAATGTGAACATGTGTCGTCGGGAAAAGCAGTGACTGCCACTACCAAGAATATCAGGCTTTCTCAAGTGTTGCTGATAAAGAGAAGTCACTGGGACAGCATAGCATTTACGATTCTAGTTAAAATTAGAATTCCTGTAAGTGCTTATTTGGGGTGCTTCCATACATAAATGATGGCTTATGGGGTGAGCTCTTTGCAGTTAGTGGGGCTGTTACTCTACATAAGCAAGACTCGCCAGGGCCTCCACACGCAGTGTGGTCCTCCCTGCTCAAGTAAGGATCACTCAGCACGGTTTCTGGACCAGAGCTTCTCAGCTGGGATCCACTGCAAGCCTCAGTTCCCTGGGACTCCTGGCAATGTCCAGGGACGGCTTTGATTGCCTCCACCTGGGAGCTCCTGGCATGGAGAGGTGGAGGTCAGGGGTGCTGTTCAACCCCCACAGTGCCCACGACGGCTGTCCAGCATGTCCGTAGTTCCAGAGGGAGAAGCCCCACATCCCAAGGCAGCCAGGGGACCTTGAACGAGGCCAGCAGGGCTGCCGTCCGAGGAGGAGCACAGCAAAAAGGAAGCTCAGAGGATGTTTCACTGACGCTCAGAAGCCAGCTGTTCCGGACTCCAAGCATTCGTCATGCAATAGATATTGCCAGATAATCCAGCCATTGCAGATAAATGCTTTTATCAGCTGCTGCGCGCCTCTGTTTCTGCTCTGGCATCTTCACACATTCGGTTCACGCATCACTTACTTCCCCATGTCTTCTTACCAGCAGCTGCCCCGTGGCCAGACGAGTTTGTTCACAGAAGATGAGGCCCTTGTGACCCACACACCCCTTTCAGGAAGATGCTTCTGGGCTCCTCTGTGGGGCCTTTTTCCAGATGCACACTTTGTCTTTCAGCTGGAACTCTTAACCTCGGGGACAACACGGGTTCACAGGAACAACACGTGAAACAGGACCAGGCGGCAACTAGAAAAAGAGTCTAAATACGATGACTCCTTCAACCAACCAGCGAGCGTACGGCTTCAGCTCAGAATTGTCTAAAATACAAATGTGTCTAACTTCAGTCCCCGGCTAATATTTAGTGTGCCAATGCATTTTTATTTTCCAATTCTTACTTGTTCTATCAAGAAAAACATATGATTTAAGACTATAATCACCCATGGGTTAAAAAAATCCAAACATAAATAATTTTAAATAAAGTACGACTCAGGAGATTTTTGCTGTAAAATAAAGATGAGTAATATTAGTATCATTCCTGTAATCTCTTTCTGATACACATGTGAGTTCACATGTGAGTCTCCAGTATTTTGATTTGAAAGTTTTATTTTCTATATGCCAAAGTTACATAAATTATAAAAGGGTTCTATTTTTCATAAATACACAAAAGTATATAAAGTGAAGTGTATAAGATCTAATTAGCAAATTTTTGGTTCTGTTCAGAAGAGAACTTGCTAATGAGATCCATTTTTAGCCATGTTTTGACTAAGAAGTTGACAATTATTTTTCAATTATGATTTATGGGACACAATCTCCACGTCTATAATACATGCAGAAATTTGGTAACTAATAACTGTTTTCCGCAAAGCAAGATATATACAGTAGTGCTGCAAAAAATTGCTCCAAAAGTTTCAAAATGAAATTTTTAGATAATCGCAGATTCACATGCAGTTGTAAGAAACAATACAGGGGCACCCTTGTACCCTTTACCCAATTTTCCCGTGGCAGCCTCCTCAAAACCGACAAACGCCCTCACCAGCGGGACACCGACATGGACACATCCAGACACAGAGCTCTCCCCACACCAGGGTTCCTCCTGCAGTTTCACAGCCATGTCCACTGCCTTCCCAACCACCTCCTCCTCAACCCCTGGAAACTGTTAATCTGTTCTTCATCTTCATAATTTTGTCATTTCAACAATGCTATGAAAGTTGAACCACACCTATGTAACCTTTTAGAATTGGCTTTTTTCACTCAGAATAATTCCCTGGAGAGTCATCTGGGTTGCTGCATACAGCAGGAGTTCATTCCTTTTTATTGCAGAGTAGTATTCCATGGTATGGATGCCCCCAAGTTTGTTTAACCATTCACAAATGGAAGAACATCTGGGTTATGTCCAAGATTTGGCTATTATGAACAAAGCTGCTATAAGCATTTCCACATAGGTTGTTTTTCCTCTCTGGGATAAATGCTCATGAGAGCAAAAGGTTTTAGTTTTGACAAAATTCAGTTTATCCTTTTCCCCCTTATGGACTGGCTGGTTGCATATTTAGTTTTTAAGGAAACTGCCAAATTGCTTTCTAGAGTGATTGTACCACTTTACATTCCCACCAACAATGTATGAGAGAAATAGTTTCTCAGCATCTTTGCCAGCATTTGATGTCACCATTTTTTATTTATAGGTGTTCTGAGTGGCGTGTGCTGATATCTCATTGTCTTAATTTATCCCCCTTTATTGGTGTATAATTGACAAATAAAAAGTGTATATGTTAAAGGTATTTTAATACCTTTAATATATGTGTTTTGATATATGAATACATTGTGAAATGATTACCACAATCAAGCTAATGAATATCTCCATCACTTCACACAGTTACCTTTTTTGTGTGTGATGAGAACATTTAAGATCTACTCTCTTAGAAGATTTCAAGTATGTAACATAATATTACTAGCTATAGCCAACCATGCTGTATATCAGATCTCTGGGAGTTATTCATCCTGTATATCTAAAACTTTGACCCTTTTGATCAACACCACTTCCTCCACCCCCAGTCCCCTCTACAGTCCACCCCCAACCACCACTCTACTCTCTGCTTCTGAGTTCAACTTTTTTAGATTCCACATATGAGTGAGATCACACATTACGGTTTTTCTATGCCTGGCTTATTTCACTTAGCATAATGTCCTCCAGGTTCATTTACATTGTCACAATGACAAGATTTCTGTCTTTCTCAAGGTTGAATGATGTTCTGTTGTGTGTGTGTCTCTCTGTGCATGGGTGTATATGTCAATAACATGTTCTTTAGCTACTTGTCTATAAATAGGTACCTAGGTGGATTTCATATCTTGGCTATTGTGAATAATGCTGCAATGATCATGAGAGTGAAGATACATTTTTTCTGGTATAAGTGTAACAACCTCTGCTCTCTTTTGGTTACCATTTGCATGGAATATCTTTTTTTGTCTCTTCACTTTCAGCCTATGTATATCCTTTAAGCTAAAGCAAGTCTCTTGTAGGTAGCCTATGGTTGGATTTTGTTTTTAAGATCCATTAAGTAATTCTATGTCTTTTGACTGGAGAATTTCTTCCATTTATATTTAAAGTAGTTATTGATAGATAAGAAATTACTACTGCCATTTTGTTAATTGTTCTCAACTGTTTTGTAGTTCTTTTGATTATTTCTTCCCTTTTGCTGTCTTGCTATATGATTATTTTTTCGTGGTGATATGCTTTGATTCCTTTCTCTTTCACTTTCGTGTATCTGTTACAATTTTTTCTTTGTATTTACCATGAGGCATACATAAAATATCTTTTAGTTATAACAGTTTATTTAAGCTGATAACAACTTAACTTGAACTATAAACAAAAACTCTATACTTTCTCATCACAGATTTTATGTTATCGATGTCAAAATTTACATTATATATTGGGTATCCATTACCAAATTATTATAGCTATAATTATTTGTAATACTTTTGTCTTTCTACTTTTATGCTGGGATTAAAGGTGACTTATGTCCCACCATTACAGTATTAGAATATTCTGAATTTGACTATATTCTTACCTTTACAGTAAGTTTTATCCTTTAATATTTTTTTATGCTATTAGTGAGCTTTCATTTCAACTTGAAGAACAGTCAGCATTTCTAGTAAGGCAGATTTAGCGGTGATAAACTCCCTAAGCTTTTGTCTGTCTGGGAAAGCCAATATCACTCCTTACTTTCTGGAAGACACCTTTACCAGGTATAATATTCTTGTTTGGCAATTTTCTTCCAGAACTTTGAATATATCCCACTCTTTCCTGGCCTGTAAGGTTTCTGCTGAGAAATAGGCTAATAGTCTTATGGAGGAGTTCCCTTATATGTGATAAATTGATTTCTTTGCTGCTTTCAAAATTCTCATTGTCTTTGACTTTTGAGAATTTGATTATAATGTGTCTTGGTAAATATCTCTTTATGTTTAATCTATTTCAGCTTCTTTGGGTTTCATGGATCTGGATGCTTATTTCCCTCTCTAAATTTGGGAAGTTTTCCATCACTGTTTCTTTAAATAGGCTTTCTTCCCCTTTTTCATTTTCCACTCCTTTTGGAACACCTATGATGCATATATTGGTTTGCTTGCTGGCAGCCCATAAGTCTCTAGAATTTCTTCAAACTTTTTCTTGCTCTTCTGATTGAATAACTACAAATGTCCTATCTTTGAGATTGCTGATTCTTTCTTCTGCTTAATTGAGTCTGCTACTGAACTCTCTATGGAATTTTTCAATTCAATCATGTTTACTTCTGCTCTAGAATTTCTGTTTGGGTCTTTTTTATGGTTTCTAACTCTTGTAGCTCACTGAGCTTCTCTAAGATGATTATTTTGAATTCTTTGTCAGGCTGTTTGTAGATCTCCATTTCTTTAGGTTTGGTTACTGGTGATTTGTTTATTTGGTGGTGTCATGTTCCCTGATTATTCATGATCCTTGTCGTCTTGCATTGGTATCTGAGTACTTAAAAAAGTAAGCACCTCTTCTAGTCTTTACAAACTGGCTTTTGCATGGAGAGTCCTTTATCAGTCAGCCCACCCAGAGATTTTTGGGGCAAGGATGCTGGCTGGCAGCCTTCCATAGGAAGGCTTGCTGCTGGAGTCATCAGGCAGGTTAGCTTGGTGCCTGGGTTTACAAGGGCCAGCTTGGTGCCTGGGTCCATGGGACAGGTCTGGAGTTTGGGTCTGCATGAGTAGGTGGTACTTGGGTTTGCAAAGGCCAGCCTGGTGCCTGGGCTACAGAGACCATCCTTGTGCTGGAGTAGGCCTGGAGCCTGGGTCTGTGAGGACTTGCCTGGAGCTAGAGTGGGCCTGGAGGCTAGGCCTATAGGTGTAGTCCTGGAGCCTGGGTCTACTGGGGCCAGCCTAGCACCAACATTTACCCTGGGGAGGGGGAGGGACCTATTACTGGGGTCCACAATTAGTCAACTGCTCACTTCATTCTCCTTCCATGTGAAGAGTATCTCTCTCCATACTGTGCTGCTTGGATTTGGGGAAGGAGTGATATGAGTAATGTTTTCAATGTGTCTTCCCTTATTTCTGTGCTCCATTCAGGTGCTAATCTCTCACCTGGATTCCTTAGCTCTTGTAAAGATATTTTTGTGTGTGGATGGTTGTTCAAATTGTTTCTCTAGGGGTATGAAAACTGGAAACTCCTGTTTTCTCATCTTGATGACATCACACCTCACTGTCTTTTAGTTTGGTGTTCTTAATAGCTAGTGACAGAAGAGCTTTTCATGTACCTCTTTGTCATCTAAATATTCTCTTTGGTGAAATATCTTTTCTTGTGTTTTGCTCATTTTCTGTTTGGATTGTTTATTATTCTGCTGTTGAGTTTTGAGAGTTTTTAAATGCATTTTACATACTAGGCTTTGGTTGGGTATGTAGTTTGCAATATTTTTTCAAAGTCTATAGCTTATCTTTAAAACCTTCTCTTTGATCTTTAAAACCAAGGTCTTTGGCAGAGCGAAATACTTTAATTTTGATAAAGTCCAATTTATGCTTTTTTCTTTTATTGACTGCTTTTGGTGTCAAGAATGATTTGCTTAGCCCAACATATCAAAGATTTTCTTCTGTTATTATTTATTTATTATAAGACAGGGTCTTGCTCTGTTACCCAGGCAACACCAGTGCAATTATGTGATCATGGTTTACTGTAGCCTCAATCTCAGCTCATTGCAGCCTTGATCTCCTAGGCCTCAAGCAATCCTCCCACCCCAGTCTCCTGAGTAGCTGGGACTCCATGTGTACACCACCATGCCTGGCTGGCTTTTTTACTTTTCATAGAGACAAGATCTCACTGTGTTACTCAGGCTGGCCTCAAACTCCTGAGCTCAAGTAATCCTACCCGCCTCAGCCTCCTAAAGTGCTGGAATTACTGGCATTAGCCACAACGCCCAGGCTTCTCCTGTTATTTTTGTAATGTTTATAGTTTTACATTTAAGTCATGATCCATTTTGGGTTAATTTTTGTATAAAGTGTGGGATTAGGTCAAGATTCATTTTTTTTTTTGGCTTATGGATGTCTTATTATTTGTTGAAAAGGCTATATTTACTGAATCATTTTTGAATCTCTGTCACAAGTTAATCAGGAATTTTTCTGTGGATCTATTTCTGGGTTCTCTGTTCTCCTCCACTGATCTATGTAAGTATCCCTCCACCAATACCACAAAGTGTCAATTACTATTGCTATGTAACATGTCTTGAAATCAGGTGGATGGATTGTCTCCACATTATGCTTCTTTTCCAAATAATTTTACCTATTCTAGTTCCTTTGACTTTCTGTATAAATTTTAGAATAATCTCATATATATATATATTTAAAATCATTGGGATTTTGATAAGAGTTATGCTTAATCTCAAATTTTTATATCAACCTGGGGAGAAATGACATTTTTAATAAGGTAATTGTTTCAATAAATGAACATGACACATCTCTCCATTTATTTACATTGTTTATTTCTTTTATTTGCCTTTTGTAGTCTTCGGCATTACCGTTCTATGCATGTGTTGCTAGGCTTATACCTAAAGTTCCATTTGTGTGTTGCTAGACTTATACCTGAGTATTTCATTTTGTTGAACAATTGTAAAGGGTATGATATTCTATGTTTAATTTTGATGTCCATGTGTCTTGTTAATGTATTGATCATGTATGTTTATCTTATGTCTTGCAATCTCGCTGAATTCATTTATTCGTTCTAACAGGTTTTTTTTGTTGTTGTTTGTTTTGTTTTGTTTTTGGTAGATTTCTTGGGATTTTCTGTGTATATAATCATTTAATTTGCAAATAGGGACAGTCTTATTTCTTCCTTTCTGGATATGCATTTTATTTCCTTTTCTTACCTACTGCAGTGGCCAGAGTTTTCAGCTATATGTTGAATAAGAATGATGAAAGTGAAAATTTTAGCCTTGTTCTCCATCTGAGGGAAAGAACATCCAGTCTTTTACCATTAAGTATAAGTTAGCTATAGGTTTTTGTAGATAGTCTTTATCAAGTCAAGAAACTTGCCTCTTATTCCTATTTTCTGAGAATTTTTTTTATCAAAAACAGGTGTTATTTTGAAAGTTTTTCTGCATTAATTGATATGATTATGTAATTTTTTTTAGCCTGTCAATATGGTGCTTACACTGATTGAACTTAAATACTGAATTATCTTTTCATCCCTGGAATAAACTCCACTTGGCCATGGTGTATAATTCTTTTATGTATTGCTGACTTCTATTTGCTAATATTTCATAAAATTTTAATATATATCCATGAAGGATATTGGTCTGTAGCTTCCATTTTTTGTAGTGCTTTGACTGGTTTTGTTATCAGAATAATACTAGTTTTATAAAATGAATTAGAAAATGTTCCCTCTTCTTCTATTTTTTGGAAAATGGAGGGAATAAAAGACAGTATAGATTGGTGTTAATTCTTCCTTGGACATTTACTCAGAGGTTTAGTTGTTTAGAGGTTCTCCAGTGAAACCATCTGGGCCTGGTGATTTCTTTTTCAGGAATTTTAAATTTACAAATTCAATTTTATTAACAGTTACAGGACTATTCGCATGATCTATTTCACACTGGATTAGTTGTGGTAGTTTGCATTTTCCAGGAAATTGGTCCAGTCGATCTGGGCTGTCAAATGTGTGTGGAGCGTTGTTGGCAGTGTTCCCTTCTCACACTTTAGGTATCTACAGGCTATGCCGTAATATCCTCTGTTTCATTCCTGATGTTGGTAACGTGTCTTCATGCTTCTTAATTTTGTTGAGCTTGCCAGACTTTCTTGTGGACTGCATATCATTGGGTCATGTTTTTAAACCCACTCTTTCAATCTCTGTTTTAAACTGATTTTTGTTTTGTTTACACAATTTACACCTACTAAAATTATTTGTATGTGAAGACTTTAATCTTTCATTTTGTACTGCTTTCTGTTCTCTGTTCTTTATTTCTGTTTTCTTTTTCATATTTCCCTGTGGATTACTTCACTATTTCACAGTTCTCTTTTGATTTACCTATTGTGTTTTATGGTATCTGTTCCAGGTATTGTATTATATACACATAACCTATCAGGTCCACTGGTGTTATTTTACCAGTTCAAGAGGAGCATAGATTCATCACTTTCCTTTACAAGCCCCACATCCCATTTATAATAATAGTCTTAAACAGTCCCTCTACCTGCCTTAGAACCACATCAGGAATTTTCACAGTCTTTCCTCTCACCATCAAGTGATTCAGAAAACTCGTGCAGAGAAGGAAAGTCTATCACATTGACTCACATTTTACTCATCATGTTTCTCCTCTACTATTCTACCTTCCAGTTCACTGCTTCTTTTATATGTCCACTCCGTCTACCACTGAACCCAGCCATTGAGTTTCCCATGTATTGGATTTTTTCATCTAAAATTTCCATGGTTTTATTTTATGGCTTCTATTTCTTTGCTCAGACTATTTTTTCATCTGTTTAAGCATGTTTGTAATTGTCCACTGAAGTATTTTTACAATGGCTCCTTTGAAATCTGTGCCCAATAATTGTGACATCACTGTCACTTAGTGTTGGTGTCAGTGGCCATTCACTGTCCTTTTCACTGGATTTGAAACCTTTCTGGCTCTTGGTATGAGGGCTGATTTCCATGGAAACCTAGACATTCTGTCAGAAAGATGTGGGCCAAGCACAAAAGACCTCCTCCCAGAAACAGAGAGTCTAAAACCATAATGGCTACAGCCCATTGTAGGAGACGCTAGCTCTGTTGTGGCTGACTTCCTTTGGCCCTGCTCTGGCAGGAGAGAGAGGGAGGCCACCTCAGGGCTAGCAGCGAGGACAGAAGTGCGCCTTCCCCACTTGGCTTCTGTTGACACCCACGGCGAGGGAGGGTTCCTCAACATCGACGGGTGGGGATGGGAGTTTCTGCTCCCTACATCTCTCTACGGACACGACCCTGGCTGGGAGAGGTGGGGGTGTCTTGCTACTGCTCCCTACATGTGGCTGACACCACGGGTGTGGGTGGCACAGACGGTTGTGCTCAACAGACTCAGTATAAACAAGAGGGAAAACTCCATTTCCCCGGGGAGTGGATGTGAGCACAGGCAGCAGGGCTCGTGAGATCATTCGGCAAGGAGCCTTCTCCACTGAAAGTGTGCTCGGCCAGCAGGAAGCAGCTGCTCCAGCTTAAGAACGTTTCCAGTGGGAGACTGGCTGACTCCTGATAAGGAAGTCTGGGTGAGACCTGAGGCCTTGCACCAGAAACAGTGGATGGGTGTGTATCAGAAGGACGTGGGCACCTCCTCCCGGAAACTGAAAGTCTGAAACCATATGGCTGCAACCTATTGTAAACCATGAGTAAATAACGCAAGAAAGAAAACACCATTTGCCATCCCTGGAGGACAGGACGCTTGCTCGGTGCCAGTGCTGCAGAGGCAAACCGGGATTCGTACGGGTCCTGCACCTGATCACTTGAGCCCAGGAGTTTGAGACAAGCCAGGGCAACATAGTGAGATTTTTGTCTTACAAAAAAATAAAGAAGAAATTAGCCAGGTGTAGTGGCACACGCCTGCAGTCCCAGCGACTTGGGAGGCTGAGATGGGGGAATTGCTTGAGCCCAGGAGGTCAAGGCTGTAGTGAGCCAAGATGGCACCACTGCACTCCAGCCTGGGTTACAGAGTGAGACACTCTCTGAAAAAAACAAAAAACCCTGCAGCAAGAGAGATGTAGGTTAGATGGTAAGAAATTCTTAATTACAGAGCTTGAGGAACACTGATGTAATACCAAAAATCTATACAAATTTCAAAAAAGTTATAAAATGTCCTTCATTGCCAATTTTTAAGGAAATCAGGCTGCTATTTTCCTTGGAGACTGGGTGCAGTCCAGGCTTACAGCAGGGGAGCAGACGGCAAGGATGTCCCAGCCATTTATACGCCCAGGCTCACGTGATCTACCTTAAGGTGCCAGGAGCTTAAGGAGGAGACACAGGAGAGACCGCATCCACTTCTCTGCGAACAACATTCTAAGGCTGCCCAGCATGGTGCAAAGAGGGGTCTTATCACGTGGGCTGGAAAAGCCCGGGGGCTGAGGGTCCTGAGAGCAGGATCTGCCTGTGGCCTGGGCAGTCCTTGGTCCCTTCTAAAAATCAAGGTGAATGATCTGCACGGTGCTCCCAGATCCAAATGAATACCAGAAAAGAGTGGAGAAGAAGGGAGGAGCGGGTTTCGAAAAACTGCAAAAGAGAGTGGGGAGAAGACAGAGGAGAGAAGTAGAAGAGAAGGTTGAAAAGGAAAAGGCCTGGGTAGGTAAGAAGGGACAGGTGAGAAAGGTCAGGTGAGGAAGGAGGGGTGAGGAAGGACAGGTGAGGAAGGACAGGTGAGGGACAGGTGAGGAAGGGCAGGTGAGGAAGGGCAGGTGAGGATGGGCAGG
>PVKV010019125.1:0-33046 GCA_004027835.1 Alouatta palliata
CAATTCTCCTGCCTCAGCCTCCTGAGTAGCTGGGACTACAGGCGCACGCCACCACGCCCAGCTAATTTTTGTATTTTTAGTAGAGACGGGGTTTCACCACGTTGACCAGGATGGTCTCGATCTCTTGACCTCGTGATCCACCCGCCTCGGCCTCCCAAAGTGCTGGGATTACAGGCGTGAGCCACCGCGCCCGGCCTCTCCCAGAGTTCTAATGATTCATGTGGAAGGATTATAATATTGATTAGTTTTATTTATTGTAAATAGAAGTAGACTTTTTTTTTTTTTTTTGATCTTTTACTCTAATGAAGTAAAACATCATGGTAAATAGTACTGACATTCCTGGCAGTTAATTTCAGTTTTACTAACATTAATTTTATTTTTTATAGCATTTTAACATAAACTTCAATTCAAATATTAACAATTTACTATATGACCAGAAACTTTTATCAGAAAGTCCTAGCATGAGTGGGTTGGTACAATTTATACATTTTGTTGTATCCTTTTGCTGACTCTATGGATATATTTTAGAATAAGAAGATATTTACAGTGCTTTTCAGTTTTTAGTTTGAGATTCCTTACTCTATTTGGTGCTTAATCACTTATTATGTACTACTTTCATTTTTCTTTTGGAAACAGATATTCATTCCAAGTAACAAATTGTAATGTATTATATAGGCTTCTCCTTCTAAGACTGCTTAGAGATATTAGGAGAAATTGAATGTTTCCTTGGTTACTAAATGACATATTACATTTTATGGAAATCAGGAAAGGAGAAAATTTTCTGTTTTTAAGTGGCTTATTAAGTAGACTTATAAATGTCTACATCTAATATTAATAAAACAGTAAGAAGTACATGCCCAAATTTGTGTTTCTGTTAGGCTTAGGCTGTTTGGGCCATCTCACTAACTACTCTAGAGCAAAGAATTTAAAGTCAGAAAGACTGGCTTTATGTGTACCCTGGCTTTGAAACTTTAACCTCACCTAGTATTGGTCAGTGAAAACAATTATCTATTCTAAAGAATTGTTATGAGAAAAAAATAAATTACCATGTAGAAAGTGTGTGCCTGAAAAATCATATGGACTCAAGGTAAGTAGTAACTGTTAATATTATATTTGAACTCAACCTCTTATCTGTTATTTGCTCTTTTCTTAAATATTTCTTTTTATTTTTTGGAGCTCTACCTTTGGTTCACTTAAAGTGAAACATAGCTATATATTTGTAAACATTTTGAATGATATTTCATCTTGGAATAATTATTTATTAAAAAATATGTATTGAGTATTTGCTAGTTTAGTTTTCCTAAGCCTCTGTTTTTGATATTTATTAAACTGAGGTAACTCAGTTATTGAGAGGTTACAGTGTGATACATGTAAGTACCTAATATTATGCTTAGTAAGTAATAGCTCTTAATGAACTTTATAGGAGAGGCAAGATGTTTATATGAAATGTATAATGCAGATTTAAAGGTGATATTAGAAAAATACAAATAAAGTACTTTTGAAGTTTAGGAAAGGTAGGGCTATTGCTTATAGCTGCGAGGTCAGGGAAGTATTGGCATAGGAGTTACGGATCAAAGTATGAAGAAGAACTGGATATATGACCATGCAATGCAAAAGCATTACTTTTGGATGAAGGAAGATAAGTGAAGGCCTATAGAAAGTAGATAAAAGGACATGTACAGAGAACACTAAGCAGTACTAATTGCTCATCTAGAATGAATGGTATGTAAACCAGATTGATGGGAAATAAGATTAGAAAGATGGGCAGGGACCTGATTGTCAAGGATCTTAAATATTGGGGCCAAGCTATTTGGTCTATTCTCTCAACCATTCTAAAATTATTGAAGCCGGAACGGTTTAAGAACTATGTTTCTGTAAGATCTTGTCATTTGTGAAATGGGTAAATGTTAGAAGACAGTGAAGGGAAGGCAGAGACCAGAGGTATTTTATAGTTTAAGAGACAACAAGTGCCCAAACTAGGACAGTGGTGGGAGAATACGTGGTTTTAAGAAGGAGCAGTGACCAATGCTGTAAGGTGATCAAAAGCAGAATTGTCTAAGAAAAATGCCTTAGATTTGGAGTCAAGAAGGTAATGGTTATCTTAGAATTGTTCTGGTAGCATGGAGAAAGTGGGGCCATATTATAAAGGTTTAGGCAATGAGTGAGTGATTAGTAAACAGAGGTAAGAGCAAAGATCTCTTTTAAGACATTTGATGATGTGGAAGAAAGCAGAAAGTTGTACTTAAACTATAATGTGATGGGTTCTCTCAGCAGAACTCATCTCTGAAAAATTAGAGACCTCCCAAACTTACTGTCCCCTATAATTGTATTGCCAACATTTTCTAAAATGCTAATAAGCTTCATCTTAAACTATAAAAACAACCTCAAGGGAAAGAGACTCCTGTTTTAGCCTGAGTTGGCATTTTAGGGTTCTCAGTCAGAGACAGTACCCTGTCCTTCCCGGGATCATTTTAGAAATGTTGGGGGTGGGGGCAGTGTTTTTGATTGTCACAATGACTGGAAAGCTTGCAGACTTTTGTGTTGGAATCCAGGTAAACATCCTGTGATATCTGAGCAGAGTTTCTGTTCAACAACCAAATAACAATAGTCTCCCATTGAGAAAGACTGCTGCATACGTAGTCTCTCTTTTTTTCCTTCTTAAGTCAGGTTTCACAGATCTTGAACATTCTGCCTCCTCAGCCTATTCATTTGTCAGTCTATTGCAGTCTGCTAGAAACTGCTGTGGCAGAGGTCTTGTGAGCTCTTCTTTATCACAGCCATTGTAGTACAATTTTTCTTTGTTTATGATATTTGTCTGTGTGGGTCACTTCCTTGTTAAGTCATTTTCTTCCACTGGTTTCTGGCACATCTCACTGTTTTCTGTTTTTTTTCTTATTTCTTTCCTGCTTGTGATCCTTTCTCTTCTGATGTCTTCACTGCCTCCTTTCTGCTAGCTTATAAACGTTGATGCTGCTTGGGTAGCTCTTTGTTATTATCTGTTACTTCTCTACATTTGCCTTATGTCTTAGACAAAGCAAAAATACATGCTATTCTCAGAACATTGAATTACAGGTTACTCACTAGATAATTGAACACAGTAAACATTTATTGAACCTCCCAGTCTGCTAGGCACAGGGCCCTGCTCTCAGGAAAGAAACTTACCAGTAGATGAGAAGGACATATTAATAATATGTCTGATACAATATGATAAATCATAATAATAGATGTAGATAGATATCTAGACTATGGAAGTGTCTTTGAAAATAATGATGAATTAACTTTTTAGTTATGCTGAGAGTGTGATACCAGGAAAACAATTCAGCATCACATCTTTAAGGAACTTTGAGTTGTTGAGTGTAAAGCATAAAGTAAAAGCTGGGTTTGGTGGCTCATGCCTGTAATCTCAGTATTTAAGGAGGTGGGAGAATTACTTGAGCCCAGGAGTTCAAGACCAGCTGGTACAACATAGGAGACCCTGTCTCTACAACAAATAATTTTTAAAAATTAGCTGGGTGTCAACACATGTATGCACCTGTGGGCGCAGCTTCTCCAGAGACTGAGGTAGGAGGATTTCTTGAGCCCAGAAGGTTGAGGTTACAGTGAGCAATAATTATGCCTTGCATACTCTAGCCTAGGGAACAGCATGAGACTCTGTCTCAAAAAAAAAAAAAAAAAAAAGTAAAGTAAGTCACTTTGCTTTTTACAGATATAATCTGGAAAAAGACTTTTATCTTTAGTCATAAAATATTTTCCTACTTTAGATTACTTTTTTAGGCTATAGTCCCAGAAATAGAATAACTATAACTAAGAAATAAGAACATTTAAAATAATTATTGATATGTACATATTGAGACATTCTGCAAGGCATTTGATGAAGATTTTGGAACTGTTCTTATTATACATGATGGAAAAATATGAGCTGGATCACCACTACTAAAATCCTGATTTTACTAAAATATTAGTTTTACTGATTATTAGATTGAAGGAGAAACATTTCTGGTGCTTCAGGACTATGTTCTTCATTCTGTTAATCATTACTGTCTATGCCTTATATAAACACATACACATTCAATATCCCTTCTCTGAAATGCTTGGAACCAGAAGTGTTTCAGATTTCATTTTTTTTTTCATATTTTAGAATATTTCTATTATACTTACTGCTCAAATATCCCTAATCCGAAAGTCCACAATGCTCCAATGAGCATTTCTTTTGCATGTTATGTCTGTGCTCAAAATTTTTGAATTTTGGAGGATTTCAGATTCCAGATTTTTTGAGTTTGAGATGTGCAACCTATAGTGAGTATGCTTATCTAATTGACATGTGACACAGCTGATCATTTTCTCCCTCTGCCAACACTTTGGTTATCTTGCTTCAAGACAGCATAATGTCCTGCCTCATTAGACATTGCTCCACACACAGTTGCCGTCGCCTGATCATCTTTACCTTCCCAAATAGTGAATGTTATAGTGCTCTTTGGCTCAGTTCTCAGGACACTTATTTATTTACCAGGCATTCCTTGTGATCTCATTCAGTTTTAACATTTCAAAAGCCATCTGTTGGCCAGTGACTCCCAGATTTGCATCTTATGCTAAGATACCTCTCCTGAATTCCAGATTTATGTATCTAATTGCCTAATCCACTTCTGTTTGGTAGATTTATTAAACTTAACATGTCAAAACTGAACCACTCTCCAGCCTATTCATCTACAGCCTTTCCACTTTCAGTTCATGGCAATAACTGTTATTTATCCTTCTGGTTGCTCATGCTAAATTCCTGAAGACATCTTTGTCTTCACTCCATCTTATATACCCCACAATATGTCAGGAAATTTTATTGGTTCTACCATAAGAGATAGCCAGAATCTGGACATTTCCCATTGTCTGCATTGCCTGGTCTAGAGAAAAATCATTATTTTCTTATATCAGGGATTGTCAAACTTTTTCTGTAATGGACCAGATTGTAAATATTTTAGATTTTTTGAGTCAAAAGGCAAGACAAAGGATGTTATATAAATTTCTATATAACAAAACAGAAAACAAATTTTAATATATTTTTATTGATAAAATTTAAAATATATCTATTGGGTACAGTTTTCTGTAATAGGATTTTCTAAAGAGAAGAATGAATTTCTTTTGTGGGAGCCAGGTTACATTTTACTTAATTGGGGTTCATAGTATTCCCTGTTATCAAAATAGATGGCAAATTTTCACCTATTAATATGATCGATAAGATTTTATAGATTTCATCTTTTAAAAAATTTTTTCACTCAGATAAATATTGTCAAATATTAATGTCCATCTATGGGCATGGGATGTTAATTGAGCATATTTATCTCTTGGAAGGCATTTATATATTGTTAGATTTTTCCCTTGATATCTGCCTTCTAGCATATCATTACTTTACAGGTTAATCACTTGCAATTGATGCTTGAGTGGAAGCTCCTCAATAGCATATTTAAATCGATTTTGAAATATAGGAATTTCCTTCGCCTTTGCATCAATATCTGAAAATACTTCTAGGATTGGAGTTTGAGCTGGAAAATATATTAGCTGTAAATTTGCGTGACAATGACAATCTCACTTCTTTTTAACTCTTAATAGCACAGAAAAGTATGTAAAGTAACTTGATATTACTTGTGATTCACACAATGTTGTCATCTAAATGACTTTACTGCAATGTAAATTTTCTATATGTGGGCTGTTTTGCCTTGTAATGTAGATGGAATTTATTAAGAAACATAATTATGTCTTCAGTAAAAGCTAATTTCTAACACCATTCAATGTTTGATAATAGTGGTTAAGGGTAATTCTCCTTGCTCAGAAAAAAAAAAAAGAAATCAGTCTATGCCATGAGCTGAAAATCATAATATAACCTTACCACTGTTAAGATCTTTTTTCTTGAGACAGGGTCTCAAAAATTTTTTTTTAAATTTTGTATTGCTTTATGGAAGAGCAAGTTAGTATATTCCACTTGTATTTCTGAGAAAAATTCATGGAAATGACATTGGTTAAGTCCATGAAAATTAAAGTGAATGAAGTTCACCATGACACTCCTGGTTTGATAAAACTTGGTAAATTCCAATATTTAATATTTTTTGCAGAGTACCTAAGTAATACAGAGTACTGAGTAATATAGTGACTAAGCTTATGCTTTCATACCTTATGTTTTCACAGACTTTGTAAGTTGTTCAATTTTCTCCTCCATACATGTTTTTAACACCATTTGGTGTAACACATCCTAGCAGATTCCACTTCAGATGGTACTAAATTTTTGTTTTCTCAACTTTGAAAAAATCATCCCTATGGTTGTTCCATGCAGATTATTTGGGGGACTTGTTTTTCAGTCACTTCAAAATAGTCATTTACTCCTTGAATAAACAAGAATGAAACATTATATAGGTAACATCTGTGATCTCATGAAGAGCCAAGGAAAACCATTTGAAATAATTCAGTTTTTTTTTTAATTGTCTATTGATGTTACTTCAGTGTCCTCAAGTCCTTAAGCAACTGTTTTCACTGAAAGGCTATAATATTCTTAAACAATTTTGTTTTCTCTGGATACAATTCTTTGGCTGTCAAATGAAACTCAGTTTAATTAACTCACCATCTGTAAATGCCTTTTTTCACTTGACTAACAAAAGAACCACTCAGATACTTACTTTAATTGCAGCTTCATTTTCATTTTTTATTTTTCTGAAGGTATTCTGTTTTATCTGTTTTGATGAGATAATTTGTTTTAAATTTTCTAAGTTTTTGACTGCTGCATTCTTATGCATTTGCAATATTATAATGAATGATTTGTTTGGTAATATTGTTGTATATTTTAAAATCATTAGCTATTGTGTTACTGCATAGTTAACAAAAATGCCTTGACATTTAATTCTAAAACAAAATAATTCACACGACACTATGCCTTTAAAAACATGTTATTTAAAGTCTGCTTTTCTCTTTTTTATGTTTTAATGTCATGGGTACACATTGGTAATAGGAAAATAAAAATAAAATGTCCTGTGGCAATATGTGTGACATTTGAAACACTATCATGCTGTAGCTACATCAGTATGATCTGAAATGTGCTGAGCAGCAGTGCTAAGTGGTGAGAGCACCAGGTAGTCTGCTTTTGTGGTGCAGAAGCAGCCAGATAGTACCTAGACAAATGAGTATGGCTCTGTTCCAATAAAACTTTATTTATGGAAGCTTAGATTTGAATTTTATATAATTTTCACGTCATGAAATATCTTTTTTTCCAATTATTTAAAAATTTGCAATCCATTCTTAGCTCATAGGCTATACAGCAGAAATTTGCTGATTCTTAGTTTCCTAACTAGTTTACCTAATGCCATTTTAATCTTTTTATCCCTGTAGTATACCATATGACGGCTAAACTATCTTTTTGAAATGTGCAAAGCCCTGGATGATCTTACCTTAGATGAGCACTAGATCATTTTGCTCTGACCACACGGGACTGCCTGTTATTACTTCAGTAAACACACCATGCTCCCGTGTTAGAACTTCTGCACATGTTCTTCACGCATACAACATTTTTGTCCAAATGTCAATGTGGCTTACATAAGCTCTTCATACAGGTATTTACTCACATGTCATCTTTGCGCATTCTTCTTTGACCTACCTTCCTAAGTCAGCCGTTTCATATCATCTGTGTACTTCCATCACTGTCTCTTCGCCTACACCTGGTAGTTATTTTTCTTCATAACACTTTTTATGACATTTTGTTATAAATCAGTTTTTTCTTTGATTGTCTGCTCATTTGCTCTGTTTACTAGTGTATCCTTAGTGCTTGGCTTTTGGTGGATATTCACTTCATGTTTGTGGAATAAATAAATGAACTCTCTAATGGTCTGCACTTTACTAAAGTGGAATGTTTATTCAGGACTGCTCAGTTTTTTTCTTCATTTAGATATGTCCAGCCTAGAATTGGACTAGTGGGTCAAGGTTATTATTTTTAATCTTTATGTTGGTTGAAATGAATAAATTAGGATGAACTTTAAAATTTCCCTTCAAGAGATTCTGTGGATAAAATTTTTATGTGGGTCAAATGAAAGATACAGGTTCTGCACAAATCACTAGTACATTAATTTTTTTAAAAATGTCATGTTAAAATTGCATTTCAATAATGATGCGAATATAACATTACATTTTTCTATTCCAGTGCTTTAGAATTTGAACATTTTTTCTTTCAGACTAATTCTTTTGCCTCCTTGTATGTTACTGTTTGTAACTGTAATAACAGTTGCTATATAAAAATCTTCTTCAATACAGTGTAATTCTCTGTCTTATAACTGTGAACTTCTATTTGAGTTGATTTGACTACAAAATATTGATTTTGAGGAAATTTTGATATTGAATTTAAATTAAATAATATTTTTCAGTATGTTATATGCAAAGTGAAATGTAAAAGTAACAGAATTGATCTGCATTGTGATTTTGCTTGTGTATATTGCCATGTTTCACATAATCCTTCATCTAATTATACCATTTCATTTAAGATTTGTTTTGGAAAAGTAACCTTTCTTATTAATGTATTTTTCTGTACTCTCCACAGCTGTTATGTCTGTTGCATCATTTCACATATTACTGTTTACCTTAGAAAATGAAATACATAATATTTTAGTATAAATTTATGAAAAACCAAAATACCATTGTCTTTTCTTTCATAAAAGAAAGAGTGACAATGAATTTTAAAAATTTATCTTTTTCTTTTTTTGATGGCCTAGTATATTATACCATTCTCCTCCAACTTTCTATTTTTTCTGTGTAAGAAAACACTATGTAGAAATACCAAATAGGACCAAATAATAAACCACAGTTTTGAAATACGTGCAGAATTTAAATACGAAGGTATTCTTGTGCTTTTTAATTATACATTGGTATCTCTTGAAGCAAAAGTGAGATTTCATATTTTACATGTAGCATATTTTACTAATCAAAATGTCCAAAGCAATTTCAATTTTTTGTTTAAAACTTAGAATAATATATTATTTGTATTAGTATAAGGCAGTGCTGCAAATTAAATTTGACCCAGTGGTTTAAAATATGACAGTGTAACAAAATACTTATTTTAGTAAATAAAGTTTCGATAGCAAATACCATCTAATATGTAATTAAATAAACATTGATATTAACCTTAAGGAAGTAATAGCCTCATGCTTCACTTATTTCTGTATTTTCAAAATGATTTGCTTGATCTGATAAATTATGCAGTCTTCCATTTTGACCTCATAACCCTTTAGCGTTTACTTAAATTGACACTAATATTTGCCACATTAGAGCACAATGACTATAGCCAACTCCTATATTCCTAACTAATTCTTTCCATTGTGCATATAAAGAACATATAAAGGTATTGATTGATGTGATGTTTAGATAGTTCCACTTGAACTTAAACATTGAAGGGCTAAAATGTTTTTAATATTTTTGCTATAAAGAAAAATAGAAAATAGGCAAATGAAAACTTACTTGCAAATTTATTCTAACTGTGGGAAAGATGCTGAGATTCTGCTTAATAGAGAAATGAATGTCAAGACTGACTATTTATATCATGACATATTTAAAAGAGTGATGATTTCCGTGTTTTTGTGGAGTAAACTGGAATTTGACACCATTATGTATATTTAGTTATATGTAATTAATGTCTAGAATTTCAGAAAAGAAAAAATACAAAGAGAGTGGAAAATTAGTTAAAAATTCATTGATTCAACAAATATGAAGAACCAATGATAAAAATTGTTAACGGAATATAAAAATTTGTTATTACATTTTGAGGATATGTGAATTCATGAGAATGTTAAGCATATAATTAATTACATTACCAAAATGTTTATGTTAAAAAGTCTGAATGTAAGCTTGGGATCTCTGTGAAGCAGGACATAAATTTGGGGAGGGTCTAGAATAGGATGTCACACAGTATGTGAATTCCAGACGTTCAAAAGATGGGTACAGAAATGATGATGGGAAGTCATGTCAAAATAGTGAGTAGGTGATGCAAGGCACTGCCATTAGAAAATATGAAAATTTTGAGAAAGTCCAGAAAGCATGATTTAGACATATAATAGGTGATAGGAAGTGTAGACAAATCTAGAAACAGATAATGCAGGTCATAAGAGATCCTAAGTGCCATAGTGGAGAATTTGGATTTTTTCTGAAGGATAGTAGGAACTAAAAGAAATATTTTGATCCTATTTTATATCTTGGATAATAATTTTTTAAAGTAAAACAGTAACATTTCGACAATAAGTAAATTATATTGGAGGGAAAGTTCAAGTGATGGAGACTAGCTAGGAGGCTGTCTGAAGTCGCTAGACCAGAGACAGTAGCAGTATTAACTACCGCAATGCCAGAGTTTATGGTGAGCAGGAGATGTACTTAGGAGGTAGCATAATGTAATACTGTAGTTCTTTACCCTCTGAAATTTAACACCCTCTTTATATCACAAATAGTTTGTAATTATTCCTTATATACGAATTTAATTTTGAATAGTAAGTAGACTTTTTCTAGACAAATAATATTAACCAACAGTGCTGTATACCATAATAAGAAAAATAATTTAAAATATATGTCATATGCATTTCATTATTCCATAAGTACCAAAATGACTATGATAAAACATATAATTGGATGTTTGCATTTATATATAGGAATCACTGTGTATGTGACAGGTACAAATCAGACTGATAGAAGTATGATGTATGATTTGTCCTGCTACAAGGGATGTGTGATTGTCTATAATATGATTTTTCTAAGTGGTGAATATATATTGGTGTAGTACTAAACAAACAACATTCATTTTTACCTTAATTTACACAATGATTACATTTTTTAAATAAAAAGAAATTTGGTGCCAGGCATACCTGTAATCCCAGCATTTTGGGTAGCCGAGGTGGGTAGATTTCCTGAGGTCAGGAGTTTGACACCAGCCTGGCCAACATAGTGAAACCCCATCTTTACTAAAAATACAAAAAGTTAGCTGGGCATGGTGGCGGGCACCTGTAATCCCAGCTACTTGAGAGGCTGATGCAGGAGAATCGCTTGAACCCACAAGGTGGAGGTTGCAGTGAGCTGAGATCGCACCATTGCACTCCAGCCTAGGCAACAAGAGTGAAACTCTGTCTCAAAAAAAAAAGCGGGGGGTGGTTGGAGGGAGGCATAGGCTCAGATAATCTAGTTTGTCACTTTCACTGATATCCATTAGAACATTCTAAAGTAATGTAGGACCTAGGACCATTATTATTATTATTATTATTGAACTGTTCTTCTTGTAGAATGTCTAGAATCCTTTTTTGCTTCTTCTGCCCACTAAATCATTGTAGCACTCAGTCATATGTGATAACCAAAACTTTCCTTGCAAATTTCTGTTTCTCACTTAGGGAACAGTTCTGAAGCTGTTGAGAACCACTGTTGAATACCACTATTTTTAGATAGCTGAATTTAGATCTCATTCTTCCCACATTTCGCTTATGTGATCTTAAGCATTCTCTGGACTTCAGTTTTGTCTTCTCGAAAATAGCATTTTATTGTTAAAAATAAATGAAGTCCCTCATAAACATAGATGCAGAAATCTTTAAGCCAACAAAAGGAATAAAATACTAGGAAATATAGTGTTGGTACACTGAAAACTATAAAGCATTACTGAGAGAAATTACACAGAAATTTAGAATAATTAAAGAAGTTGGCTGGGTAAGGTGGCTCACACCTGTAATCCCAGCATCTTGGGAAACTGAGGCAGGTGGATCACAAGGTCAAGAGTTTGAGACCAGCCTGGCCATCATGGTAGTCTCCACTAAAGATACAAAAAATTAGCTGGGCATGGTAGTGCATGCCTGTGATCCCAGGTACTCTGGAGGCTGAGGCAGGAGACTTGTTTGAATCTTGGATGTGGAGGTTGCAAAAAAAAAAAAAAAAAATGAAGTTGTAAACAAATAGAATATTATGCCATACAGTGTGGGATGCTAGTACTTCTCAAACTGATCTATAGATTCAATATAATCCCTATGAAAGTTTCATAATTTTTTAATAGAAATTGATATTCTGGCTGGGCGCGGTGGCTCACGCCTGTAATCCTAGCACTTTGGGAGGCTGAGGTGGGTGGATCACCTGACGTCAGGAGTTCAAGACCAGCCTGGCCATCATGGTGAAACTCCATCTTTAAAAAAAAAAAAAAAAAAAATTGATATTCTGATTCTAAAAGATATATAGAAATGCAAAGATCCCAGAAGAGCTGCATTAGTAATCTGTTGCTTTGTAACAAATTATTCTAAAGCTTAGTAGCTTAAAACAACATGCACTTATTATTTCATAGTGCACTGGGTCAAGAATCCAGACAGTATTTAGCTGTTTCCTCTGGCCCACCATCTCTAATATGGCTATAGTCAAGGTGTCAGCAGGCTGGGTTCTCATATGAAGGCTCAACTGGAAAGTATCCACTTTCAAGTTCACTTAAGAAGTTATCAGAATTTAACCCTTTGAGGGCTCTTGGACTAAGACACTGAGTTCTTTGCGACAGGGACTTCAATATGGTGGCTTACTTGCTTCGTCAAAGCCAGCAAGAGAGGGGAGTCAGCTAACAAAATTGAAATCACCATCATTTGTAACCTTGATGTTGCCGTATTTCATTGGTTAGAAGTGAGTTACTTAAGGAGGGATTGCAAAGGCTATAAACACTAGGAGGCAGGGAGCATTTAGGGGCTTTCTTGCAGCTGTCTGTCACAATAGCCAAAAAATTTTGAAATAGAACAACAAAATTCAGTATATACACTATCTAATTCCAAAACTTAAAGATACAGTAATTAAGACATCATGCTATTGGCATAGGATAGCTGTATAGATCAATGGAACAGAACAGATAATCCCAAAATAAACCCCAGTTTTTATAGCAAACTGATACTTGACAAAGTTACCACTGTAACACAATGTGGAAAGCTTAAGACTTTTTTTTAAAGGAATAATTTAACTTCATTACTAATGTCAGAGATCCATATGCTTCCTATAGATATTTATTATATAATTATGAGAATATATTTTTCCTATAGAAAATATAAATACATTTAAGATGAAAAGAACAACAAAAAAATTACCTTTAATTACACCATCCTTTCCAAACCAATGTTGATGTTTTAGTCTATCTCTTCCAGACATTTTATTGGCATTAAAAAGTAAATGTAAGCCAGGTGTGGTGGCTCATGCCTGTAATCCCAGCATTTTGGAAGGCAGAGGTGGAGGATTGCTTGAGTCTAGAAGTTTGAGACCAGTCTGAGCACCAAAAGTTAAGACTTCATCTTTATAAAAAATTTAAAAATTAGCCAGGCGTGGTAGCGCATATCTGTGGTGCCGGCTGCCTGAGAGTCTGAGGCTGGAGGATCACTTGAGCCTAGGAGGTTGAGGCTGCAGTGAGCTGTGATTGTGTCACTGCACTCTAGCCTCGGTAACAAAGTAAGATCCTGTCTCAAATCAACAGTAAAATAAAATAAAATTTAATCGTAGTGAAATACATATGATATTTGTCATCATAATCATTTTAAATTATATGGTTTAGTAGTATTTTGAAGGCTACTAAATACGTGATGGAGACATGTATTATAGTTATAATAATTGGTGCTGTAGCAATTGGATACATCTATAGAAAAAAGAATTTTTTAAACATTATCTCATATACAAAAATTAACTGAGAGTGGATAATAGGTCTAAATGCCAAAATTCTAATACATCCCAAGGAAAACAGGAAAAGATATTTGTGGCTTTGAATTAGGCCAAGATTTCTTAGATATGACAACAGTTCATAAAAGAAAAAGATAAAAAGATGTTAGTAAAATTAAAAACTTTTCTATTCGAAAAACACCATCAATGAAAGAAAAATGAAAAGCCATAGATTGAGAGAAAACATTTGAAAATTTATTTATCTGAGAAAGGTCTTACATTTAAAAAGTATAAAGAACTCTTATGATTCAGTAATACAATAGCTCAATATATATGAGTAAAATATCTGAAGAGAAAACATTTCACAAAAGATATGTGTATAGCTAATAACCCATGAGAATATGCTCAACATCAGTGGTCATTAGGGAAATGCAATTTAAAACCAAATAAGATAGCACTTCACACACACTAGAAAGGGTACAAACTAAAGATCTGACATTATCAAGTATTGACAAGGATATAGAGAAACTGGAATTCTCACACAGTGCTGGTATGAATGTAAATCCTTACTGCCACTTTCAAAAACATTTTTATTTCCAATAAAGTTAAGCATGCACGTATGATACGACCCAGCATTTTCATTTCTAGGTAGCTAGCCAAGGAATTGGAAAACATTTTCTACATGAAGTATTATATGTATATATTCATAGCAACATTATTCATAATAGAAGCAAACTGGAAACAATGTAAATGTTTATCAATTTGTGAATGAGCAAACAAAATTGGATATATCCTGTAAAGAGAATATGAGTTAGCAGTACAAAGGAAAAAATGACTGACACATGTGACAACATGAATAAGTCTTAAAATCATTATAAGTGAAAGAAGACAGATGTAGAAGATAGATGTACAGTCATATATATAGTATGATTCCATATATATATATGGAATTTGTAGAAAATAAAAGACAAAAAACAGATCAGTACATATTTGAGCACAGATTGATCTCGAATGGGTAAAAGGGAACTTTTGGTTGATAGAAGCATTTCTAAAACTGGATTACAGTGATGAATTGCATGATTGTATGAATTTACCAAAAGTCATCAACCGTTAAGTATAAAAATACGTTAAACACAAAACATATGATGTTCTCTTTCTCTTCCTTTCTCTCCTGTTCCTTAGCAGTTCAGTCAAAAAGACGTCAGGTGGGCTGAGAAAGGTAGGTGTCCACACTGGATGGGCCAGCAGGGTGGTAGCACCTAAGCAGGAGGAGGAGGCTGTCTCTGCAGGGGGATGGCTCAGCCTACGGTGTTGGAGCCCAAGCAGATGAAGGAGAGTGTTCGCACTGTGGGGATGGTCAAAAAGATGCAAGATGTCAAAGTCTAAGCAGACTGAGGAGGATGTCTGTGTTGGATAGTGGTCTAGAGCAGGATGTTGGAGCCAGAGTAGGGTGAGGAGGATGTCTGTGTTGGATAGTGGTCTAGAGCAGGATGTTGGAGCCAGAGTAGGGTGAGGAGGCCTGTGCATGATGTCAGAGCCTGAAGGTGGGGAGGAAGGTGGCCTGGCATGGGTTGTCAGAGCCTGAGCAATATGTAGAGAGCATCCATGCAGAGAATCCAGCAGGGGATAATGACCCCACATGAATTGAGCAGGTTATCTGTGTGTGGAGGAGGCTGTCCTGGTGATGGGAGTTCAGTTATGTTTATAGGGATTAATCATATAAGTAAATATGTTAAGAATGATGGGCGCCAGGTTTCTCCCAGTTAACTAAGGGAATATAAATAAGGAAAATGAGAAAATGGAATGAATCCTGTGGTTCGTTTTTTGTTTTGTGTGTGTGTGTGTGTGTGTGTGTGTGTGTGTGTGTATACTTATATACATATATGCATATACATATAATTTTTATTTTTGAGACAGGGTCTCGCTCTGTTAGGAGTGCAGGGGTATGATCATAGCTTACTGCAACCTCTGCCTCCTGGCCTCAAGTGATCCTCCCACCTGAGCCTCCCAAGTGTCTTGGACTACAGGCATGTGTCACAATGCTTAGCTCATTTTAAAATTATTTTGTGGAGAAGAGTTCTCACTATATTGCCCAAGCTGGTCTTGAACTCCTGAGCTTAAGCAATCCTCCTGCCCCAGCCTCCCAAAGTACTAGGATTACAGGCATGAACCATTGTGTGCAGCCGGATACATTTCCTAGCTTTGTCCACTGAGAGGGCCTGGGAGCAGTAATATCCCAGTAGCAGTGAATGCACCTAAATCCTTGATCTTCTCCATTGAAACCAGGGCTCTGTGGAGCAATTGCTACTTCCAGGACTGTGGCAGAGAAGCTATAAGAGATGAGCTCATAGCACCTTTTTGTGCTAGAATGTAAAGTAAAGAAGTGCTCAAAGAATGATGGAGACATGTAAGAAGGAAAAAAAATTAGCTTGTAAAGAATCCCACAGCCAAATTAGTGAAGATTCTAATATCAAAATAGATAATGACAGCAATAAATTATAATCTATTGAATAAAGTAGATCATCCTAATATAAGTAAATGAACAAATGGAAAGTTTGATGAAGATTAGAAAGTTTGTATAGTTCCTCAAAAAAATATTCATTAATTACAAAGGGAGAAAGTAATTTACAGCTTTAAAAAAAAAAAGAAAAAAAAAAAGCTTGGTGGGTGCCATGGCGTCAAGTGATAAAAATGGACATCATTAGTAATTAGAGAAACTGAAATCATGTGCTTCTTTGTAGACTGAATTTATTGAGAAGATCATAGCATCACTCTGTGATATGCCCAAAGTGCCTAATCTGAGTCTAATCAGGTAGAATAAATATTAGGTAAACCCAAATTGAGGAACAGTCTACAAAACAATTGACCTGTAATCTTCTAAATATCAATGTCTTAAAATTTCAGAAAACACTAAAGAACTATTTTTCCAGATAAATATAAAGAGACATAATAACTCAATGCCAGATATGATTCTGAGCTGTACCATCTTGTTATAAGGATTAATGGAATAATTAGTGAAATTTGAGTGGTGTTTGAAAATTGGAAGGTAAAATAAAAATTTTAGTTTTCTGACTTTCACACTTATGTTGTTATTATATAGAAGTCGTCTTTGTTTATAGGAAATATACAAAGTATTTGCTGTCAATGGAGCAACATATGGCAGTTTTCCACTACTAACTTTTCTACAAATTTGAAACATTTTGAACATAAAAAAAGAAATAAGGTATTGCCTTCTACATAAGAATTCAGCAAGTTCATATACAACAAGACTTAAAAACTGTGGAGATGAAAGACAAACCCTGGTAGGAAGAAGAGAGAGGGTTGGGATATTACGTGTTAGAGGCATAAACGGAAAGCAGTGGAAAGAGTAGTAATAGTGAGATGGAAATACAGAAGAAGGAACAAGTTAGAAATAGGATACTGTCCTTAATATTGGGACACATTAACATATATTTGGGTAAACAAAAGGGAAATGTTATGACGTACTTGGAAAATGCAGTCTTATGAGAAAAATCTGGAGTAAAGAATTGAGATTTGGTACCATTGTCACACAGGTGATAGTCTTAGTCTCAGGAGTCATGCTAATATTCCTGCTTTGTAAGAAAAACAGGCTTATGGTAGAATCCAGGACCAGAATTTTAAAGGAAAAGTGAGAAGCTATGGAGGCTAAAGAAACTCCATCTTGGATGCTAATCTGCCATGTTGACTTCTGATTAACCCTTGTTCTGGAAATGTCTCTAAGATTTCTACTTTATCTGTTGTTACCATAAATCCTGCCCCAGGTCCAAACAACCTTGATCATAAATCCCAGCCTTAGGCAGATTCATTATAGCATGCTTGCCTTTTTCCGAGAGGTCAACTTCAATTGTCCTACACATTCTTTCTCTATGGTATATATGCCCTGGGTCTAGGGGGCAGTGGTGCAGGGATCCACCATCTAGTCTTATGACTGCTTGAGGCCATCTAAGTTCCTATTAAATGTTTCTTTCTGAGAAACTGTATTTGTCAGCCTCTTTGTTTGGTCTGTTAGCTTCCTTAGCCTTTAGGGGTAGGTTAGAAATGCCTGCCCAGTGCAGAACAGAAGCCAAGATTCAGAAAGGAAAATGAGGGAGAAATAAAAGAGAGACTATATTCTAGAATCTGAAAAGTGAATCTAAAGAAGAAATATCTTATCAGGTAGTGTCAGATCCCTCACAATAGTATTGTGTAGGATAGCTTATTATTCTTAAAATGGTGATTATGAATTGAATTTATAATTACCTTCTTCATCCCTATTAATGCTGCTTCCTTAAATGCTATGGTTACTTGAATTTTGTCTTGTTCATTGAGTAAGATTAAAACATTTAATTGGCTTTTATTTTATTCACTGAATATTCAGTTAATATTTACCTGCTATGTGCCAGTCACTATGCTATGCCTCAGAAGTCCCATAATAAACAGAAGTGGACGTGTTCCCAGTGTATGTAGATTTCATTATCCAGAAGGAGAGACAGCCATTAATATTGTAAAAGAGATATAAAATTTACTGTTGTGAAAATGCTATGAAGAATGACAAAATTGAATGATGAATGTCTTCAATTGATGTCTAATTAAGGAGCTCTAGAAAGTTATCTTTGAAGTAACAATTCAATTGCGATTTAAAGAGTTAGTAGGAGGAAGCTAGATGAAGAGGGGAAGATGGTGTTATCAAGGTAGAAGGAACAGCACCTGTGAAGGTGTTTGATTTAGTATTTTTTCATTTAGAGACTGAATTTGCTCTTGTTGCCCAGACTGGAGTGCGATCTTGGTTCACTGTAACTTCTGCCTCCCGGGTTCAAGCGATTCTCTTGCCTTAGCCTCCTGAGTAGCTGGAATTATAGGCAGCCACCACCACGCCCGACTAATTTTTGTATTTTTAGTAGAGACGGGATTTCACCAGTTGGCCATGCTGGTCTTGAACTCCTGACCTTATGTGATCTACCTGCCTAGTCTCCCAAAGTTCTGGGATTATAGACATGAGCCACCGCACCCAGCCAGCAAAGGTATTTAAACAAGAAGCATAAGTACAAGGACCAGAAGAAAGGTTATATAGCTGGAGATACTGATAACAGATTACACAGAGGCCTTATGGCCATCTTGGGTGCTTTTCTAAAGAGTAACAAGGAGCCATATAAGATTTTATGATAGAAGAGATGGGAAACATGATTACTGTTATGCTCTGAAAACCCCCTGTCTACAGTGTATAGAACATAGATGGTGTAGACTTGCACAACTGGATAAACTGCAGTGCCTTTCACATTGAAGGGGACTCATTGTGGGGAAGGTCATTAATTTGGTTTTGACTGTGTGGAAATTGAGATGGATTTATTCATTCATTTATTCAAAAAATATTCAGTATTGTCTCAGCCATTGTCTAAAGATTTGGGAATAAGGCAGTGAACAAAAGGAATGAAAATCACTGCCTTCACTGAATTAACATTATTGTAATATTTAGCACTCAGTAAGTATTTCTTATATGCAAAGCACTATTATAAGCACTTTAAATGTCATTTTATATAATCTGCCCAACAACCTTAAGAACTGAGTTCTCTTTTTATTGTTATTCTCATTTCATAGGTAAGGCAGTTGAAGTTCAGAGATGTTAAATGTCTCGTTCACACAGCTAATGACATAGCCAATAACTGGTGAACCTAGAATTTAAAGATACTGCATTGATTTCATGTTCTTAACTGCTAAACTATATAGCAAGTAGGCATTTAGATATATGAATCTAGAACTCAAAAGGAGATATTGGATGGGTGTACAAATTTTGGAGTTCACATACATGTGGATAATTATAGCCAAAATGTTAGATGAGATCATAAGATTAGGGAACAAGGTGAGAAAAGGAATGGCCTAGAAAGAAACTCTAATATTTAGTGGCTAAGATGATTAGGTATAAAAACTACAGGCCGGGTGCAGCGGCCCACACCTGTATTCCCAGCACTTTGGGAGGCTGAGGCAGGTGGATCACAAGGTTAGGAGTTCGAGATCAGCCTGGCCAATATAGTGGAACCCTGTCTCTACCAAAAATACAGAAATTAGCTGGGCATGGTAACAGGCGCCTGTAGTACCAGCTACTTAGGAGGCTGAGGCAGGAGAATTGCTTGAACCAGGAGGTGGAGGTTGCAGTGAGTTGAGATCTCACCACTGCACTCCAGCCTGTGCAACACAGCGAGACTCCATCTCAAGAAAAAAAACAAAAAACCAAAAAAACCACAGAGCTTATAGTCTTGGAGAAGGAAAAACATAAACAGGCAATGATAAATAGTTGAATAACTGCTATGATACAGGAAGTGTAAGTTGCTGAGATAAAAATTACCTATAGGAACTGACATTTAAGCAGAGACTTAGTTGATGGATCATATTTGGTAGCAGGTAGATAGTGTAAAATGTGGTTGGCAGGAGGCTGCCGCAGGGAAGGGGCAACATGAGAGATGCACATGAGAGAGAGCTAGGACAAGCCCATGGGATGGAAAGTAGTTCATTGTGGCTGAAGAATGCTGCTGGGAGCACCAAGACTAATAGTCTCTAATTTTTAAAAAAATGTTATTTGACTTAATTTGTTTGTTTCTAGTTCCCCTTTGTTCTGATGGCTCTGTCTCTTATTTTTAATTAGTGCATTCAACCAGTTTTTATTGAATGCCTACTCTGAGCAAGGCTCTTTGCCAGATGTCAGTGTAGCAGAGATGAGCAAGATGATCATTGTGTCCCTAGAGCTTGCTGTTGCCCCAGAAAAATTCTGTTGTTGCTGTTACTTTTCTTTTTCTGAATTAGTTCTTTTGTGATCCTAATCTCTGCTAGCACTTCAGTCATCACTTTTTCTTTTTTTTGACAGAGTCTCGTTTTGTCGCCCAGGCTGGAGTGCTATGGCGAGATCTCTGCTCACTGCAACTTCGGCCTTTGGGCTCAAGCAATTATCCTGCCTCAGCCTCCTAAGTAGCTGGGATTACAAGCACCTACCAGCATGCCCTGCTAGTTTTTGTATTTTTAGTAGAGACAAGGTTTCACCATGTTGGCCAGGCTGTTTTCGAACTCCTGACTTGAAATGATCCGCCCGCCTCGGCCTCCCAAAGTGCTGGGCTTATGGGTGAGAGCCACTGTGCCTGGTCCAGCCATCCACTTCTATACAGGAATCTCAAATCAACACTCTGATCTTTACCTCTCTTCTTAGCTCCACATCTCTATTTTCAGAACCTTTTTTATTTTTCCACATGGGTGTACTTCTGGCCTCTCAAACTTAACATGTCCCAAACTAAATTCATCTTCTTTTGCAAGTCTCTCTTCTTTCCATTGTTTTCTGTTTTTTTTTAATGGAATCAGTATTGAAATCTAACTTAAAACGTTGGATTCATATTCAACACTCTCCTCTCTTTCATATCTCTCACCTATAAGTTTGGTGAAGATTAATAAGGCCAGTATTACTCAGTGTTAATGACAGTTGGGAAATACACATTCTCATTTGGAAGAGTGCATTGCTGGTACATTTTTGGAACGTGATTATGTAATAGATATCAGAATTCAAAACAATTTATTCTCATCTTAAAACGTTTTATGGCCGAGCATAGTGGCTCACACCTATAATTCCAGCACTTTGGGAGGCGGAGGAGGGCAGATCATGAGGTCAAGAGATCGAGACCATCTAGGCCAACATGGTGAAACCCCGTCTCTACTAAAAATACAAAAAATTAGTTGGGTGCGATGGCACACACCTGTATTCCCAGCTACTCGGGAGGCTGAGGCAGGAGAATTGCTTGAACCCGGGAGGCAGAGTTTGCAGTGAGCCGAGGTGGCGCCACTGCACTCCAGCCTGGCACCTGGCAACAGAGTGAGACTCTGTCTCAAAAAAAAAACACAAACAAACAAACAAACAAAAAACAAAACCATTTCATATTTGCCATTCATCAGAGTCTTGGTGCTTTGCTTCAAAATGGTAAATCAATGTTTTCTATATAACTTACCATATTCTCAAATTAGATGCCTTCCACTCTGATTTTCTCAGAAATTACTCTTAATGTTGTGCACTCTCATTCCAAGAAACAAGTGTTTTGTGTGTACTACATGCTAATAAAAATGTTAGGAATAGTAATAGTAGCAACTGCAACTTATGTTTCTCGTTAGAGATCCCTTTACTAAGTCCATAAATGTTAAATTACTTATCTCCTCTGCATTTACTTTTTTTAAAGATACAGGTCAAGAATAGTCTAAACTCTGAAACCTTTAGTACAAGTATTAAAGATTGTCACTATTTCTAGGATAAATCAAAGAATAAAATAAAGCTGAAGAAAATACTTTAAGGACTAATTGTACAAAACTCTTGGTTCTCTTCAAATATTTGTGTTAATATTTTAATGGTTTTACAGACATTATGTTTGTACAAAACCCATTGACACATTAGGTTATGACACTGTTTCTAATTTGTTATTTTAATTAAAAGTACAAATTTAACAGTTTTTATAGGTGGTTAAGATAGTTTTAGGCAACAAAAATCACATAATGATGCAAATACTTCCAAACATCTCTTTCCATAGTATGTTTTTCAAAGGTAGTTATTACTTTTTCATCATTAAAATGCTGCCTTTATGTTAAAGGTATATATTTTATGTGTTTATTTTCAAATAGCTGTTTCAGACCCTGTTGCAGTGCACTGCCACAGAGAAGTTTAACAAATTTGGAATGATTGTTTTTTAAGATAATTCAGCGTTATCATAGTATTCAATCATTATTAGGTAATTTCTGGTCACTTTTTATCTTATTGCAAAGTGTTCTAAATACACTATTAAAAATAGTGTATTCTGTAATCCTGTTTAGGCATAAACTACAGTATGTGTTAATATATGAAAATTGCATATCACATATGACATAATTACTGACGTTTAGACTGAATAAGGATGCCAGTCTTTATTTTTAAACCATATATTAAATATTAGTAAAGCGCAATTTTTGACTTTTTTCTCTGCAGTTATCTTCCAACATCCAAATGAATTATGTATCCCCTTTGGGCATTACTGCTGTAAGGGATGGGGTGCTATTGAAATTCGTGGAGTAAACTATTGATGTCAACAGATCTTTTTAGGATAGATCATTCTGGTAGTTCTTTTCAATTATAGATTTGAAGAAGAAAAACATTGCCAATAGTGAAACCATAGAAAGGTGTTGTAATAGTAGTAGAGTAGGCAAGAGCTATGGTAGAACTGTGGTAGTGGGCATGAATTGAAAAGTATTTAGGAAAAAAAAAATTGAAACTTCATTATAAGAAGCTTAAGCAGAGGGAGGGTTCAAAGATGATACACAGGCTGTGCACGTGGGGTGACTCTGAATAACTAACTGTCAACACGATGGGGTGGAATTACAATAGAAAGAAGCTGGGTTTGCAATGTGTATTTCTTTTTTTCTTTCTTTCCTTTTCTTTTTTTTTTTGAGATGAAGTCCTGTTTCTGTTGCCCAGGCTGGAGTGTAAGGACGCAACCTTGGCTTACTGCAACTTCCACCTCCCATGTTCAAGTGATTCTCCTGCCTCAGCCTCCCGAGTAGCTGGGATTACAGGCACTCATCACCACGCCCAACCAATTTTTTGTATTTTTAGTAGAGATGGGGTTTCACCATGTTGGCCAGGCTGGTCTCAAACTCCTGACCTCAGGTAATCCACCCACCTTGGCCTCCCAAAGTGCTGGGAATATAGGCGTGAGCCACCACACTTAGCTTGCAGTATGTGTTTCTTTATAAACCTTTTTATTTTTTAATTCTATTTACACCACCCAGGCTGGAGTACAGTGGTGTGACCTTGGCTCACTGCAACCTCTTTTCCTGGGTTCAAGTGATCTTCCTGTGTCAGCCTCCCACGTACCTGGGACTAAAAGCATGTGCCACCACACCAAACTAATTATATTTTTAGTACAGATGAGGTTTCACCATGTTGGCCAGGCTGGTCTCGAACTCCTGACCTCAAGTGATTCACCCACTTTGGCCTCCTAAAGTGGCTGGGATTACAGGCATGAGCCACTGTGCCTGGCCTATACCTTTTAAAAAAGGAGCTGTTTTATAATTTGTAGGCCATTTTAGTTATACTTATTTTTAGTATTTCAAGATTGATAGAATATAGTTCTAAAGAAACAGTATTAGAATGTTTTCCTTTACTTCCTTAACCCATTACACTGACATTTTGAGGCTGGATGACCACACCTGTAATCTCAGCACTTTGCGAGGCTGACACAGGAGGATTGCTTGAGCTTAGGAGTTTGAGACCAGCCTGGGCAACATAGTGCAACCTGGTCTCTACAAAAAATCAATAACAAAACCAAAATGGCTATGGTGACATTCACTTGTAGTCCTGAGGCAGGAGGATCATTTGAGCCCAAGAGTTTGAGGCTGCAGTGAGCTATCATCAAGCCACTACACTCAAATTTGGGTGACAGAGACCCTGTCTCGAAAACAATAACAGCAAAAATTTTGAGTGGAATGACATAGAAGTGTATATTAATACTTGTTATCCATTTAAAACTTAATGTTGATTAGCCAACATGATATGAGTTTATGAAATGACATTAACGGTAGCTCAACAAAGAAATACAGAAATCAGTTATGTGTGTTTGAACTAGTAGATTTTATTGCCTTATGTTCAAAGGAAGTAACAGGTTAAAAGAAGAACTTGAAATGATCAGAGATACTTCTTTCTTTCAAAACTTTAACACTTCACCATGCAGATTATAAATGATGATTTTTCCTTTAGAAACTGACTTGCTTTGAAATGATGTATGAAATAATATGTGTTTTGCATGTCCTGCTGTAATGATAAAGGTCATATAGTATCATTTACATAATCTCTAGCCAGGAATGAACTCAGTAATATCCTTGGTATAACATATACATTATCTGAGGTTTAAAACTCATTATTCATGAAAGTTAATTTTACAGTGGGTGTGAATGATCTATCTTATGGCTGGTTTTTTTGATCATTCTATAAAATAATATGGAGCAAAGCCTGTTCAAATAACAAGAAAACCAGTAAAGAGTGATGCATTTGCCTGACTCTCTGTATACCCGATTGGATCTTGATTGATGGCAATCATTTGTCTTTGTCAAAAAAAGGAGAGAAATTCAGACATTGAAATAGGAGTGCTATCAAACTTTCTACAATGGCAGAAAGATTCTATTAATGTGGCCTTAGAGTATTAACTGTTTCTGTTGGGAAATGATAAAGAATGTTAATTTTTTTCCTTGAGCATATTCAAGTGTAAAATGCATTATTTTGTCAACTATTGGGATTAAAAGAAGGATATTTTTGATTTATGGTATATTGAAACTGATGAAAGCAAAAAAAAAGCTTAAAAGCTTAACATGTTGAAAAAGGAAATAGATCTTAATCCTTTTTATTATTATGATTTTTCTCAATGAAATAATAAAAATTTAGTATAGTGTCATAAAATCTTTACTACTGCATTCCATCTGATATTGGACCTTGAAAGGTTAACTTTAAAGAGGGTCAAAGTAGAAGAGGCAACATATTTTTAACTGAATGTTTTATTCCTTGGAATTCTCTTTTCTTCCTAAATATTAGGGCAAAAAGACATTCCAATACTTTATATTTTTATATCAATTAAATGGTCTTGTTATGATTTGAAAATGTAAAGAGAATGTAAGAACTGTAATGCTTTAAAAGCCAGAACTAGAAAATAACATTTTGCATCAAAAACAATTCCAACCTTTCATAATTTATTCCAATAAGAAATATATCTTACATATTACTATGTAAATATTTCATGTCTTATGAGGGCTGAATATACTTTCTGTTTAATTTTAGGAATTCACTTTCTTTTAATTACAGTATTTTAGATTGCTAATTTTAACCTTAATTTAAAAGTCATGTTTGAAAATAATTCAAAATTCAGATGATATTCTGTAGAAAATATTTTCAAAATTAACTACCCTTAGTTTATATTAATAATGATTTAATATTTATACCATAAAAACTGAAGTTAAGCTTTGTCATATATGTCATTTATTGTAGAATGTTTTTGCCAAAGTACCTTAGAATATTGTAGTGGAGTTTTATTATTTGTATACTTACTAATTTTCAGTGCACAGTCCGGCTCTCATTTTGTGTTCTGTTGAAATGGGACCAGGAATACTGAGCAGCCCAAAATGACTTGTATCTGGTTTCAAAATGTACTTTAAGTTTTGTTTTCAAATTTGTTTTTCCAAGGCTAATATGAGATGATGAGCATAAACTTACATTTTGTTCTACAAAACTATATGACTGAAAAATTTGCTGTTGGCAATATGTTCTGATAAATGAAAGATGATTATTTTACAGTAACATAAATGTTGCCATCTTGATGTATGTATGATTTTAGAAAGGAGCTGTTTTTAAAAAAGAAAATTATATTTTAAAAAAGAATGTAGTATTATCTTTCAATTTGAATCAAATGTAAGTACGTTGGTCACAAGTTATATGAACTTTAATTAAAGTTTTTTATACTGAGTTAAGGTTTTCTTGCTCTTCTATTGGTAATACCATTCCAAGTGTTCAAGCAGAAGCAATTTAAATCCTATCTATATAATTTCTGAAGTCTAGTGCCTATAAATTAGTTGTTAGTTTTGATGAAAACCCTTGACATAAAAGCTGTAGTCTCTTCTTTTTCTTTTTTTAATGATACATGTTACCATAAAGAATAACTCTTAATGGGGTGTAATACTGAAAATGTACTCCTAGAGTATGAGGATGACTTCAGATTTTTCAGTGAAGGATGGGATTTTATAGTAATTAAGATTGTCATTGATAAACACATAATGAAAACATCTTAAGAACAGGCTATTAAAACTTACTTTGGTAAATACGGATCTACACATGGGATTTGCAAATGCAGAAACCCTTAATTGTGAAATCTTAGTATATATGGTATGTGTCTTAACTTTTGTTTGAAGCACTTTTTAGATATTAGATGTATGCACCAATTTTGAACGGTCTAATCAAACAACTTTAAAATCAAAAGGATCCCTGGGCAACATATTAAGTGACCAGCGTGGAGGCAGTAGGGATGCCAACTACTGCTTTTAGACTACAGGTGACTCATATAAAGCCATATCTTCAAAGCTTTTTCAAGGAGTAGGCAGAATTATTTTTTTATCTCAAATGAGCAAAAAGTAACATTTTTAGACTAGCATAAAAGCTCCAAGCTGTTACCTAAACTTATTTGTAAAATATTATATGCAGCTATGCTCAATATCTTAATCTAACTTTAAACCTGCTCCACTGATTACAAACAATCTTGGGTTTCACAGAAAGAGATATTATAATTTAACACAGTGGTTCTCAATCTTGCATGAGCATTAGATTTACCTGGGAAGCTTTTTAAAATACTCATGCCCAATTGGTATCTCTTGGGGTAGGATCATGGTATTGAGACACACACACACGTATTATTTTTATATATCCATTTGTTGTATAAATATATGTAGTTTATAAACAGGTATAAACATTAGTATAAAATTCTACTAACCAGTATTTAAATACTTTTGTTGTTCAAGATTATGGTAGAAATTTTTCTTCTATTTGAATAACTTTAGGTTTGATATGTTTTGCTGTTCATATGGTGACAAGGGAAATAACAGAATCCTTGTAGGAGAAAGCAGAACTTAGAGAAGGGAAACACTTAGGCCCTTGTACGAGTGAAAAGTGAATAGTGTTTGTGGGGATTTTTTTTTTTTTTTTGATAGGGAAGTAGGGTTTGGCATTGTTATACAGAGGGAAGGCAGTGAGTGAGTGTGTTTTCATATTCTGAATTCATATTGTTTGAGCGGCAGTCAGGATTTCAAACATGTATATTTCTTGGCTTTACAGGAAACCATGAGAATACAGTTAGTTCATAGCTGTCACAAAATATTTGCATGAATGACATTTAAATTTTAAAATGATTCAGAGTTTTAAAACATTTTACTTGAATATGTTTACAAAGTGAAAACAATCTGTTCATATAGTTTGTGTCTTTTTGGTATGTGTGTGTTGTGTAGAGGATAGTTCAGTTATCTATAATACATTGAAGTTAATAGAGTGCTATGGATATTACTTTAAAAATTTTTATACATAAATTTTATAAAAATTTCTTATCTAGGTGGGGAACATTCTTCTCAGTTCAAGATTCAAATTGGAACCATTTTTTTTTTTTTTTTTTTTTGAGACGGAGTTTCGCTCTTGTTACCCAGGCTGGAGTGCAATGGCGCCATCTCGGCTCACCGCAACCTCCACCTCCTGGGTTCAAGCAATTCTCCTGCCTCAGCCTCCCAAGTAGCTGGGACTACAGGCACGTGCCACCATGCCCAGCTAATTTTTGTATTTTTAGTAGAGACAGGGTTTCACCATGTTGACAAGGATGGTCTCGATCTCTTGACCTTGTGATCCACCCACCTCGGCCTCCCAAAGTGCTGGGATTACAGGCGTGAGCCACCGCGCCCGGCCGGAACCATTTTTTTTTTAAGATTATGAGGGGTGTATAGAAATGCATTGTCATTGTCAAATAATACTCAATTATGATGTGAAAATTCCCTTACTACTTCTCTCTACCCAGAAAGTCACCTAGTGGTGAGGAGGTAAATAATTTGATGTATTGTCTTCCGGTTTCCTCTTTTGCATTTATAAACATATACTATTTTTAAAATATAAATGTGGCCATGCTATGCCTAGTATATTAGCTATTGCTTTTTTTCTTATATTCAGTGCTATTTTATGTATATCTACCTCATTCTTTTTAACCGGTATATAATATTTCATAGTATGAAAATACTGTAGTTTATTTGAGCTTTTCTACTGGTAGACATTTAGCTGGCTTCTTATATTTCCTTGTTTAGAGGTGCTGCAATACTGTCAGATTCATCTTTGTGAATGAGGAAGTGTGAGCATTTCTGTAAGGATACATACCTAGAAGTGCAATCACTAAGTCAAAAGGAGTTATTTGCAATAAAAAGCTTGTTAAATACTATGAGAATGCCCTTGTGGGGCAAAGTTTGAATGTACTGCCAGGAAAGATTTGTCAGTAATGGCCTTCTACTGGTAGCGCTTCCTATTCTTTTTGGTCATCAGTAGCTAGCTAGGAATTGGCCCTTCTAACCCAAGAGTACATATGCCTTTAGCCAAGAGTGGGCGATTTTGCTTGCTGCACAGCAAAAGCAAGGGGAGGGAAGAGAGGAAATCAGCCTTAAGACTGTCTTGGGTGACCGTTGTCTTCACCCACTGTTTCTGTTGCCTTTAGGCTGGAGCACCCACAGTTTTCCCCAGAAGAGTACTTACTTATCTTCTGCATGTTTCTGGAATGTTACCTTTCAGTTTAATCCTACTAGATTTCTTTTTTATAGACAGGGGCTTGCTCTGTTGCTAAGGCTGGTGCAGTGGCACAATCATAGTTCACTGCAGCACTGAACTCCTAGGCACAAGTGATCTCTTGCTTTCGCCTCTCAAGTAACTGGGACTACAAGCATGTGCTACCATCCCTGGCTATTTTTTATGAGTTTTGTTGAGTTGGGATCTTGCTATATTGCCTAGGCTGGTCTTGACCTTCTGGGCTCAAGCAATCCTTCTGCCTTGGCCTCCCAAAGTGCTAGAATTACACGTGATCTGTCTTTTAGAAATTCCTCATTATTTCTGCTCTGTCGATGGTCTACTTATTTTCATGTGCTCAATACATTCATGCCCATATCTTTAGATTAAATATTCAGAACAGACCATCGCATTGTAAAACTAGGTATTGAGTTTCTTAAACATGTTACCTCCTTTCCTTCACAACTTCAGTGTCCTTCTAGCTCATGACATTCAGCAGGGTAAAGAAAATAAACATGCTGCTGCTTGCTTTCCTGTATGCTTATGAAAGTTTAATTTACCCTTATTTCTTCATCTTTAGTATGTCCCCACAGTCTCGGGTGGCAAGAAGAAAAAATCAGTCCAACTATTTCCATGTAGGGGAGTTTATCTCTGCCAGACCTTCTTTACATTGATCAAAAGGGTGTATATAGCACTGCTCTCAGTACAAGCTAAGACATCACACAACTACACAAATAGATGTATTTTATTGCATTCTGTCCTTACTCCCAAGAGAAATATATAATAGGGAAGTAAAAGTTAATTCCATTCATTTCCTTCAACAGTACTTTTTGAGATTTCTGAGGAACTAGAAGTAATGATTTTGAACATACAGGCAAGTGTATGGAGTGAGAATGAAATATATTTTTTAAAGTAGTACATCAAAATGGTAGTATTTTTTAAGTGTTAGGGAGGTAAAGATTATTTAATTCAGCCCATTTATTTTATTGAAGAGGAGACCAAGGCCCAAATAGGTTATATGAGTTTGCTAAAGATCCAACAGCTAATTAATTATGCAGTCAGAACTAGAAACTAGATATATCTTTCTTTCTAGTGCCGTTTTTCACACACCATGTTGCTTTTATAGTACTATTGCATAGTGACATAATTAAGCTTTTTTAAAAGTATATATAAGAACACAACTTACAATATATAAACATTTATTGAAGAATAAAGAAAAATGCTTAGGAAACCCACAGTTTTTAAAAATACAAAGGTTAAAAAATACACAGGTTAAAAAAATAGCTTAAATGATAAGGGAGCTCACGTATGAAAGCACTTGAATCATTGGTAAAAAATCTTTCAAAGCAGATATTTGGAGAGCAGTTATTGCCAGTAATTTCCGTTTTCATTTAATTGCTTTTACTGAGAGTTCTTATTAGAAAATCTTTTGCCCTCTTTATTCTTTATTTTATTGTGTGTGTTTTTTTTTTTTTTTCCAAAGAAGGGAAAGAAGTTGGAGGGGAAGGAGCCGCAACATAAGAGATTGCTGTTGAGCACTTTTTGTCAAACAACAGAATAAAATTATATTTCTCCAAAAAAAATTCAAAACAAATATGTGGGTTAAAATTTTTTTTTTTTTTAATTTCAACAACTTTCGGAGTACAAGTGGTTACATGGATGAATTGTATAGAGGTGAAGTCTGAGATTTTAGTGTACTAGTCACCCAAGTAGTGTACATTGTACCCAATATATCCTTGCCTCCCCACCGGCCCTATGCCTTCTGAGTCTCTATAGTCCATTATATCACTCTGTATGCCCTTGCATACTCATAGCTTAGCTTCCACTTACAAGTGAGAATATGAGGTATTTGGTTTTCCATTCTTCAGTTACTTCTCTTAGAGTAATGGCCTCTACCTCCATCCAAGTTGTTGCAAAAGACATTATTTCATTCTTTTTTATGGCTGAGTAGTATTCCATGGTGTATACATGCCACATTTCCTTTATCCATTCATTGTTCGATGAGCACTTAGGTTGGTTCCATATCTTTGCAATTGTGAATTGTGCTGCAGTAAACATATGCTTGTAGATGTCTTTTTGATGTAATCACTTCTTTCCCTTCAGATAGTTACCCAGTAGTGTGATTGCTGGATTGAATGGTAAATCTACTTTTAATTCTTTAAGAAATCTACAAACTGTTTTCCATAGAGGTTGTACTAATTTACATTCCCAATAGCAGAGTGTAAGCATTCCCTTTTCACCACATCCACGCCAACATCTACTGTTTTTTGACTTTTTAATAATGGCCATTCTTGCAGGAGTAGGGTGGTATCTCGTTGTGGTTTCAATTTGCATTTCTCTGATGATTAGTGATGTTGAGCATTTTTTCATATGTTTGTTGGCCACTTGTATATGTTTTGAGAAATAAATGTGTGTTTAAAAAATACACTATTGTAGTTACTTTAAGTCTGATGTAATTTTTGACACATTGACGAAAACTTAAATGTTTTTAATCTAGGCATTTAAATAACTGTGTAAGTATAGCTTAGCAAATTTTCTTTTACATAATAGGAATACAATGAATTTTTTGTAGTTCAATTACATTCAATTAGGAATTGTGTGCATTAGTAGTAGAGCACAAGTTATCCAATTTGTGCTATATTGTGTAAAACCGAGGCTCCTATAAGAGCTCCAGTCTGTTTTCTAACTTGATTTTAAGAGCAAACTCATTTTAACTTTGAATACGTCAGCTTCATTTTAGAGCTATGAAAGAATGATCAGAATAGCTTACATATTTATCATTTTGGTGGGCTTTATTTATTAAATGCATACTAGTTGCCTTATTGTGCTAGAAGCTTGGGATTCATACAAACAGTGGGGAAGAGCTAGACTCTGCCTTCAGTTGTGGAGCCTAATGGTATGACAAATGTTCAACTAATTAGTTGATTACAGCTTGCTTATAATCTTACCAACAGGAATAAAAAAATTATATATAAATCTGTATAGTAGTAACAAATAGACTATTACAAGAGGGTTGATATCTATATAATATGAAATACAAACAGACTTAAATATGTAGATACTGCCTTCTTGCTAAATTTTAAAAACATCTTACCATTAGGGAAAGTGTTTATAACAAACCCTTATTGTGAGATTCTGAAGACTCACTAAATGTTTTCTAAGTAATTTGGAGTTAAACAGGTGTTACGCTGTGCAATACTTGATAAAGGTCTATTTCAGTCTCCCTGAGAATGATTCAAATCTTCATGGAGAGGGGAAAAAAAGCCACATCAGCTTCCAATTGTCAAAATTCAGTTTTTAAAAACTCAAGCCTTTTTCCCAATGGATTTCTAGACTGAAGAACATATGGACTCTATCTTCTGAATAAAATACTTTCATTTTCCCTTTGAATTACTTTTAAGACTTCATCCTGTTATGAGAAGTGTAAAATGAAACCATAAGGTATTTAAACGTGTACCTCTCTGAGATTTTATTTTCTTTTTAAACTTGCATTGATAATAACCTTATAAAACTTAGAAATAATAACTTTGCTTTTAAAATTTAATATATTTTTTCCAGGTATGTTTGTGTGTATCTTTCCAGAAAATGAAAATGTTGAGGTTATTCCTGGTGTTCTGTCTCTCTAATATGATTATTTTATTTCTTTTAGTAAACTTTAAGTGCATATTTGTCTTTTGATTTAAACTACTGACTTAGGATATATATATGTGTTATATATATACACATATATGTGTGTATATATAGATACATAATGTCTGTATATATATGTTATTTAGAATATATATACACATATATCATGTATATATGTATGTATATATATATGCATAATGTGTGTTGCAAATTTACTATATAATTAAAACAGCATTTTTAACACTTCTGTGGCCAAAGAAAATGCTATAGCAGAATAGGAAGCTTACTTGTCATCATGTATTTGCAGTAAAACTAATAAGCTGACTGGGACAGTTTATGGCTGTTTGAAGAGATTAGCACTGAATATATTTGTCTGTTCTTGAGAGGGTGCAACTAGTTTTTTATATAAATTATTTTTAAACTTAAGGCTTTATAGTT